>VZTT01076598.1:38605-57528 GCA_013400855.1 Buphagus erythrorhynchus | reverse complement strand
TTTTTTATTTTGTTGTATTTTCTACCTCTATCCTTGTGAGAATTGTGAGTGGGAAAAGGGCTAGAGAGGCAACTGTCATTCAGCTAACTTTAACCTACTGCAGTTCTTTGGAGTGTAGAAAATAATTATTAATGCTTACAATTTCTAGATGTGGTTCTTGCATAAAGATGGTCTTCTAAGAACACCTGAATTCTCTTATGCTAGCACCCTTTGCTCATCATCCCAGCCACCTCCTGCACATTCCTATCTTTTTCTTCAAACAGCCCACAAATACAGGACAGCCAAAATAAATCTGTTCCTTCTTACAAAATTTTAATTCCACCTACTCTTCTTTTTTTCTAAAACCTCTTATCTAGAGGGCCTCAACTAATCTTCCCTATGGAATTGCTCAGTAGGTCTTGAGAACAAAATAAAGCTNCATCTTATCTGGAGGGCCTCAACTAATCTTCCCTATGGAATTGCTCAGTAGGTCTTGAGAACAAAATAAAGCTCTGCAAGAATTGGTGTGACCTTGCTTTAGTCCATGTCTCAGCACCTCTCTCACTACTCATGCTTACTTGCAAAGTGGACCAGTGCAAACTCTTGCTCTGCTCTGCACCTTAGTTATGCATTAAGGCAGTGTGAGGAAGAAAGTTACCTTAAGAGCACTGTTCAGACATTAGCTCAAGGATTCAGCGTTCCCCTTCCATCCCTGTAGTGTATTCCAGTGCTTGAAGTGCCAGGAGAAAGCAAGGTGATTTCCTCATAGAAACCAGGAAGAAAGACTATACTCCCAATTACTGCAACTTTGTCTTCAACAGTATTGTGATAACTTTATCCCCCTCTCATTATTTCCAGGTGATGTGATCCCTGCACTCCACTCAAGATGGCTGGAAACAGCCTGGTTCCAGGGAGCATGAAGAAAAACCTTGAATCACAGAGCTCTTTATAAACCAAATCAGATGTGCCTTTGCTTCCCAGATTTATATGCAATGGGAAAGTCAGGTGGAAAGACCTGTCCCAGGAACTAGTATGTGGCTGAAAGCAAAGCAGACAGCAGTGAATGTCACCCAGACATGTGCAAACATGGACAGAGTGGGGGAGAGCAATGAGTCATTCTGGAGCAGTAGAAGAAACAGAGCATTAGTTAAGCATTTTAATGCTTTCTGGGGTGGCCTTTCTCCTCAGCATCTTATACTGAATTCTTCTTTTGTATACAAGTGGTAACTATTACCTTAAGAACACTTGAATGAAATGTTAATCAATTAAAAACTGTTCTGCAGAGAGATGTAGTTTATGGATGGGCTGCCATTCCAAGAAAATTTTAATATTGGAAAAGCATATGACAGATTTGGAGTGGAACACAGATATGCAAAGTGCTGCTTGAGAAAGGATCAAAAACACTGTTCAACTTTAACGTAGCCTGGTGGATATTCTGGCCAAAAATCCCCTCAAACCTTTGCACCTTAATGGTTGAGATCTGGAAATACATGTTCTCATAGCATGAAGGGATATAAGCTGGAACTGCTTCTGCTAGAACTATTTGCTCAACATCAGAAGAGAATTATTCAAATGTACTTTACATTTACTGTATGGATACTCCTTGAGCACTTTCCTCCTCAGGGATGTAAAAATCTGCCTATGTTGCACTGAAACACATGATGGAAGGTTTTGTAAACACCCAAGCTGGCTTCACCAAATGCAGTTGAATATTGATATTAGCTTTCTAAATACTTTCCTTCAGCCCCAAGTCGACTTACAGCCTACACTAATCCACAAATTGCAGAAGTCCTCACTGCACTGCCAACTTTTCTATTATGAGCTAGACATGAGTATGCTTAAGTTATGCTGAGGTCACATCTTTGGCTGCAGCAAAACTAGCTGTAAAACAGTAATGACATATAATAAAGAAAGTCCCTTTAGTTGAGACAGAACTGTGCAGCTTGGTGGACCCTGCCAGCTCTCAGGATGTTTGGAATGAAGTCCAGCGATTGCTTGACTTTTAAGGCCTGCCTACCACAAGGAAATTTGCACAAGGTGGGCAATTTATAATGCTAGGGCAAGGTATAACTTTCATTCTGCAAAACGAGAGAGCAAACTGCCCCAGTGGATGTCTGTTCTGCAGCAAAAGCAGTGAGGATTGCAAGGGGGAGCTGTTCAGACAGAGTTTTTCATTACAGTGCTCAAACCCATAGTTTTGATTTTAACTAACCAGATACAAAAGTGTTTTTGAAACTAAGGCTCGAATCTGTTAGATTCGGGAGGATGTAAAGCTGATTTACCCTGTGCGTAAAGTTGATTTATTGATGTGGATGGTCAGAAGGGTGTGAGAACTGATCCACAGAAAGAAAACCAGAGAGGGACGATCAATTTATGAAGATCAGCTTCAGAATTAATGAAGCCTGCTTTCTAGTGAGGGTATGTCTCATGGTTGATTGACTCTTTAATTAAATAATATCGAGGTTGCAACATGAACTCAACTGTTTAAAGACCCTAGTGAAACTACTGAGGGTACCCTGCTTGACTGGAGTCCCTCATTCCTAACAAGGTAAGAATTAAGGCAAAGGAACTCTCAACAATTTCGCTGCATAACTGACCACTAAGTCAATGAATAATCACCTTGCTCCAGTTCCTTAGGAAAACAAGTTTAAAAATGATAATTAAAATAGGAAAATACATTTCTGATAAAACTCTCTTTACTACAGACATCCCTTGGATTATATGCTATCAACATTCTGCAGGAGGAGCACTATGTCTTCTGCTGGTCTGAAAAATACCCAGAATATTTTGGGTCCTAACACAATTAAAACAATGCTGATAACAAAACAGGATGGCTTCTAGACCACAACTTGTAGTTTGAGATCCTAGAATGGGTGTATGTCAGGGATAGATATTGACCAGAACTGTTATCAATTTACACCCCTATACATCCACAAGAAATCCATTACTATTTACAGAAGTACTTCATACAGGTTTAAATTTTCACCTGAATTGCTGAAGTCAGAATTTGACCCAGGCTGATAGTTATTATTGGATCAGGAATGAGAGTGCAATAAATCATAAACCAGAGAGAGAGGGGAGTTTGGCCTCTCACTAGTGAATTTAATAAAGTGTACTCTAAAGTAAGAGTCTTTGTATTATTCACTTTCCATTAGATTATTTTCCTTTTATATGTCCTCCCAGTACCATGCTGGTATGTAATTTTCATCCACTTTTATCTGCTACATGTCGAGAGGGGAACGGATCTTTCTCAGAGCTGTGCAGAACTGAAGCCACATATATTTAAGTCAGGAATCTGACAATATTCTCCTGACACAATGGACTGCATTTTACAGCTTATTGCATCTGTGTATAGAAGTGGGATAAACAGGTGAGTCACTTCAGATGCTAGCACCTGGACAGGCTTAATTGTGCAGTGCATTCTCTCCCTGATTTCCCTTCCTTAAACTATACAGGTATCATTCAAACTTGCACAAGATGAAGGTTTAATTTATTATTCTCACCTTACCTCTCTTCTCTGATGCTGTGGAACATTTGAAAGAAGTTTGACTTAAATAAACAAACACATAAAGTCAGATGGGAAGGAAGAATCTCTTTGTGAACTCCTCAGAGTTGCAGTAACCACCTTCTTCCATTTGCAGAGTCAGGGGTCTGGAGGACATTCCAAGGGGAACTTTCATTGATATGTTTACATCTCATTGGCATTTTTAGAGACCATGTTTGATAGTCTTGAATATTGATCATTGGCCACATTAAGGTGCCTTTTTTATATTCTCTGCTCTTACTCATGTGTGTGCTCTCACTTTAAGATGAAAAGACAGCAGTCCAGAGAAAAAGCCATTCAAAGAGAACATGAGATAAAAACAAGTAAGGATGCTTACTCGGTGGTCACCATATTTATTCACTCTGTTCAATAAAGTTTACAAAACATGCAGCAGACAAAAAGAAAAAAGCAGAATAACAAGAAGTAACTGCCAGTTTGATTTCTATTCAATACTCTAAATTAAGGGAGGGAAAAATTACCCATATTTGCATTTAATTCCTTTAACTAATTCAGCTGACTAAAAGTGCATAAATCTTCTGGCTCTCCCTGGCTTCTTCGGTTTTGCAAGAGACCCTTCACTTCACCTTGAACTTCCCCACAGTGTAATCAAAAATTACTAGTAATTATTCTAGAAAGTGCTTTATGGATCTCCATTGCCTCCTTCATGTTTTCCTGCTACTCATCTTTCATGGGGAGCTGTCTTGTATATTCTGGAGACAGACTTTGTTTCACCAAACACGCCTTGTGCAAGACTGAAAAAACCTCTTTGCTGAAAGGTGATAAAGATCTGATAATACAGACATATCCAAGCATCATGGCAGCTTTCCCCACTGTCAAAGGAGACTTATGATTATTGAAAATATGGAGGTTTATAGGAATCTCATGAAAAATACTTAGACTATTTTAGGGATTGGTTGAATCTACACAAATTAACTAAGATGTCTTACACAAGATTCTCAAGTCTAGCTTAGGAGTTTGGCGGAAGGTTACCTGGGCAATAAAATAGGTCAGAAAGTTGAAATAAAGCACTTCCCAAAGAATTTTGTTGTCTTTCATTCACGGTCTAGACAGCAGAAAACATTCAGAAATACATTCCTCTCTCCCTTTCTTTTATTTTTAAATGCATGGAATTTTAGGGTTTGTGAATCCAGATTCTGCTTCCCATATATAAGCTAAAATACCTTTGAAAATTAATTTCTGTGATCAGACAAACCTATCCAGCACAGCAATGTACACAGAGGATTGCTAATATGCTGAATTCAGGGAAATATGTATGCCACAGAGTCTGTGCAGTACAATATCATTGTAAGTTCACTGGAAGAGTAATTTAACTTCATAAATGCAATATATCATTGCCACAAACATGGCTCTAATACCCAATTCTGAGTAGTGCCAAATGCCACCTAGAAAGTGTTGGTAGGCTGTTGACAAATATGTTGAACCCAGACGATTGAGGCCTGAGGGCAGACTGTATCTTTACAAAGGCAATTCAATCACTGAACCGTCTGAGCCGTCATTACACATTGCTTTCTGAAACAGTATTTTTCAGCCTCTAACTACCTTTAATTATCTTTTGTTTCCCACAATGGGGCTCAGAAGAAAAATTGCCAGCAAGGCTGTGTGTATTTATGCCTGCCAAAATCTCCCTGCAGCTATTTCCAAAAGGAATTTTTCTATAGAAAACTTTAGACTCATACCTGCAATGTCCATACAAGAGAAACAAACCAATAGGAAGAGCTGAATGACTTAACTATAAAATTGTTCCCATTGAGCTGAGGTTTGACCTAACAGCTCTAACCCCCATACAGCATCCTGTAACTCTACATCCTAGCTGTAGCTGGGCTTGGGACCAGGGATCTGGACACTGAAACTGTACAATCTGCCAGCTCTTATGTGCTGTGCTCCCAGGAGGGTGTGAACACTGGCAATTCTCAGTGCAGGGAGGTGCTCCATTCCTTCCACTAGGACCTGTGCCATAAACACTGTGCCACTGCCTCTGGCCCAACAAACATAATTGCAGTCTTCTTATTGCAGGATGTGCTGAGCAGTCCCCAAGGGTCTGTGACCACACCAGCCTAAGGTTTCCCCAAAGATGTCTCTGTGAAGCTCCTGTGTAGTACCTGTGAAGTACCTGTGGCATGGCATGGCATCCTTAGATGTGCCTGGAGCAGCTGCAGGTGTTTTCATTCCAGCCTGACAGCTGTGTAACCCACATCCTGTGATGGCCACCCTGCAGCTTTGTGTAAGGCAATGCATTGCATCAAACAGAATGTGTGGGTTTACAGAACAAAAATAATTACTTGGACCAAAACCACACCCTGGTCCAGCAGAATTTCCCACTGTCCCCACAAGACTTGTCTGTGTCTTCTTGGCAGCTAAAGCAAGGACTGGGAAATCTGGACCCTCTCACACAGATTTGGGCTGCCTGATGAGCCCCAGACCACTGGAATGTCCTCAATTTTCCCCTGAGAACCTTTCTGGGGTTTGGTCATGCCAGAAGGTCCAAGAGAACCTTTTAAGTGCAGGGGAAGAAAATGATGAAGGGGGAATTAGGATGCCTCACTTCATACAGGTGGTGTGAGTTCAGGAGCTAATGTCCTTCCCTGAGGCACAGCAGGAGAAGAGGTGACACTGTAGATATATAATTGTTTCCCAGTGAGGACCAGAAATAGTGGCTGTTGCCCAGGACAGACATCAGAAAAGATCACTGGGACACTTGCATTGTGAGGTATACCAGATAAACAGATATTTTTAAGAGATGTGCCAAACATGAGTGAACAGGTCCACTGAAAAAGGAGTCAGTATGGGCTATGCTGTACTGCAGTTTGGGCTATTTAATGGCTTCTGGAACAGTTTTCAAGCACAGGATACTCTTAAACATGTTCATTGAATCACCTCAGAGGACATTTCAAGGCTGAAATGTTTGTCCTAATGTGTGAACAGGAATATCCCTGAAGGTCCTCCGCAGGAAATGTAGTCAGTCAACATTGACTCTAAAACTCAAAACAAACCAATATTAAAATAATGCTATTGGAGATCTCTAAAGTGATACATGGAATCTTCACAGATGCAAGACTTTGTGTATTAAAACCATGCTCATGATGTGAATGTACTGCTCAGGATGTAAAGTTATATACTTTAAGGGCAAAGCCTTTTGGCTGATTAGTCTACGCTTAGAAGATAATTTTTGGCTTTTTTTTTCCTCCATGGATAGGTAGAATGACCCAGTGGGAAACAAATACACACACAAAAAAATCTTTCAAAAGCTAGCTGCCTTCAAAAGATTTTTTTAAACTTACTTTAAGGAAAAAAATAACTCCATAAAACCTATTTGTTTTGTTGCCATGGGATAATTTTTTGAGGAATTACAGAAACATCCGAGAAACACAATCAGTCTGCAGTAAAATGAAGTGCTGAGGCAATGTAGCATATTTAAAAAGCTCTGACAGCATACAACTAGAGTCAGCAAGAAATGTACAGACTTTCCTATTATGAATTTATAATGAACAAAAATTAATTCAGTTTTAGATATCTATTTAATGGATATTCTCAATACACAGCTGTTCACTGTGCCTTTGAGAAGATGATATGTTTATCTTTTCATTTATAGCAGTACACAGGAGCTCTACAGCTCTGTGCATGTCAGGTAGAATATTCCTTGATATACAGAATATGGGCGAATTTAATTTTTCTTTAAACAAAGAAATAAAAATTTCCTGACTCATTAAGGGGGTCCATTACTTTCTTAGCCTTAGATCACCTACTGTATTTAATGCTTTTCTTTGTCTTTCCAATTTTTCCTGCAAAATAATTCTGCCCTGCCAAAAAAACACCCCAAATTTACTCTGATGGCTCCAGAAAAAATGAACTAATGAATAGTTAGACAGGTGACCAGCTTCTAGAATTTTTTTACTTGTTATTTTACCTTTGATATTAAACCATTCCCTGATTAGATCTTCTTGTATTGTTTCTCTATCCATCATTGCCTTATTTCTCATGTATCAAGTGGGTCTATGTTGCTCATGATGTTCAGTGAGGCCAGCTACAAGGTCCTCTGTGCCTGGGTGGGGGCACCCTTGGTATCATTACAGGCTGGGGGAGGAGCAGATCAAGAGCAGCCCTGCCCAGCAGGACTTGGGGGTACTGGTGAATGAGAGGCTGGACATGAGCCAACAGCATTGCAGCCCAGAAAGGGCACAGTATCCTGGGCTTCATCCAAAGTGTGGGCAGCAGGGCAAGGGAAGTGATTCTACTCTTCCACCCGTCCTCATGAGACTCCACCTGCAGGGCTGCACCCAGCTCTGGGGTCCTCAACTCCAGAATGACACACACCTCTTGGAGGGGGTCCAGGGGAGCGGGCCCAATGATCAGAGGGAACTTTCCCTGTGCAAAAGCACTGAAAGAGATGGGATTGTTCAGCCTGGAGAACCTGTCAAAAAGTTCTCTCTGTGTCCATTTAGTTCTTAAAGGGATCTTAAAAGAAAGACAGGAGCATTTTTAGCATGGCCTGTTGCAATAGGACAAGGTGTAGTTGTTTTAAACTGAAGAATGGTCTATTCACGCTACATAAAGAAAACAGTTTTTTACAAACAGGTGACAAGTTGCCCAGAGAGATGACAGATGTCCTAACCCTGGGAACATACAAGGTCAGGTTGGATGGGGCTCTGACCTGATTAAATTGAAGCTGTTCATGACAGAGTAGTTGGACTAGATGACCTTTAAATGTCCCTTCCAAAGGCTATTCTGTGACAGCAAAACTGCTTTCCCTAGAATAGAATTGAAGGAATTTCTTGTGAACTTATGATACATTTGGGTTAAACAGGAGGACCAGGCTTTTATAAGCCATCTGAGGCAGACTGTCTTTCATGTCGTTTGTGGGAGAGGTTGCCAGAGTCGATGGTGAGTTGGAAAGATGATGCATATTACTCACCCTAATTGCTGTGACTGCCCCAAGCTTGACATAAACAGCTGGTGTAATAGAAAGATCCATAGCCCATGTCTGATTTCACATCAGCCAAGAGACACAGAGTAATGGGGCTGTTTAATATTTTCCTAGAATATATTTCTAACCCATAACAGTTCTCAGAATATGCACTGATAGGCCGTGTCTTCACATATAGTATGACAATGTGTTCTGATATTTTGTGTCACTCCTTTGTTGTAATGGTTGCTAACAGTGGAAGAGTGCATGCAGAAATCCGTAAGGTTTGGCAGCAGATACCTGAAAAGAAAAGAATTCCTTTATAATCAAATTTGTATCATGTGTGCTACAGTATATACTGTTAAACCCTTGTTCTTCAAACAAAAATCTACATAAGTCATACCAAGTTTTTTATCAACAACAGAATGATACAGAGAATCTCATACAAAGTGCTACCTCTTCTCTGGGAAATAAAATGAATGAAAAAATAGGAAAAATATCCTGTCATAAGCAGAGAACATGCCTAAGAATCAGAAAACTAGCAAGAAAACAACAGCATCTCCTCTGTATACTTCATTGTATCCATAAGTACCTAATCCAGGCTTTATAAAGTGTTTATGGTCTTTCTTCTGCATAAAAACACAAAGGTAGTTCAGAGTGGTTTTTTGATTGATAAATTGCCCTTTCAAAAGCACATTTTCATTTAAAAGTACACACTTTTCTTGGGAAAACACATCTTTACTATGTGCTTTCATTTTTGATGGATGATTCTGTAATGGCTTACCTTTTTCTTCCCAGGGCTTGAGTGGTATGAAGGCATAGGGCACTGTTTATTGCTTGTAATCCACAAGAATTCTGTACAATAAATTTGAGGAAAAATATCCTGTCTGTAATAAATCTATTTGTTTTCTATTTCTCTTTCAAAAATCTATATACATCACTATTGGTGAATGGTTTTTTTTAGGAAAAGAAATTGACATATGTTAGAAACTAGATATAGCAAAGTTCTTCAGTCAGATCTCACCATCTTTTCTTACATGTTGCAACTGTAGTTATCCCAAGTCTGGACTCTGGGATCTTGTTCTACTTTGCCCCTCCTGCTCTTGGATCCCTCTGTCAATAAACGGGATGCTCTGCACTGTGACAGGTCCTTCTTTGAAAGCTGAGTGTGCTAACCCCCTCTGACAACAAAGGTCTAGTACAGAACAATGCTGCCTATATATTCGTTATTAATGTGCTCAATCCAATAAAACAATAATTTTAAAAGGTAATTTTACTTCTGTTTTAATCTTATAACACTCTCTATTGGGTAGATTTCACCCAAGTGTAAAAATGACCAAACTATAAGATAAACACAATTTTTTTGTGAAATGAGTCTGGCCTCATCCAGGGCATGACTCCAAATGCTACTTATTGGAGGCTGCTTGTGGAGATGAAAGGGTAGATAAGGTTCACTCAGCCCTTAGCAGCTTCTGTTAGACTGTATAGGGATTGGGTGACTTAGTGAAGCACAAGACCCTTCCAAGCTCATCATAAAAGATGTGCTAAGGAGATGCTGCTGAGAGAATAATCAGCACATCTCCCATCCATCCTTTCACCACCACCCCTTGGCACACAGCTCATTCTTTGAGCAGGTCTAGCCAGCTGATGGTTTGCCAGCAAAGGGGATTTTGCAGCTGTGTTGTGCTGCTGAAGTCTCCAGCAGTGCCCCTGGCTGACCTTCTGCCTCAAGGTCCTTCTGGTAATCTAAGCCACCAGATGCCAGCCTGGAGACTGAAAAAAGAAGCAGAATTATTAAAGAAATTAATTTTGCCTAGAAAAAAAGAAGGAGGTTTTTTTCTGTCCAGTTTTTGTGAGTGAGTGCTACATGCAGAACACACACTGGCTATAAAATCTTGACTTGCCAGATCCATGAGATCTTTCATTTATTTTGTTCTAATAAACCATCAGTGTGAGAATAGACTGATGAGTCAGACCATGCTGACAAAAGTATCTTCTGAAGTGGCTAAGGAACCAGCAGAGACCTTGATGATTTCAAACAATTTTTGATCAGGATTTAAGCCTCTGTGGATAAAAGCTTTAAAATATGCCTCCAAATTAATGGCTGATGCACTGGGGATATGAAGAAGATTTAACATCCCAACAAGCATGGGGTGAAGGACATGAGGCTTACCAAGCTATCCACTACATGTTTCCAGCCTGCTGGAATACTTTGATGAATATAAAGCATGTTGATGATGGTATTAACCAAATAAGATGAAAGAGCTGTCTCCATAGGATTAGGGAATGACATTAATAGACACAGAATAAGACATTGACATAGAATAAGAGATGACATTGTCACATTTAAATTTTCCTCAACAAATGGAAAATTTGGAAGATCCTAGTTTTGTTTGGGTTTTTTTAATGAATCTACAAGGAGGCAAAAAAAAAAAAAGTTATAAACCTAGCCTGATACATTTGCAGTTCCCACTGATCCTCACTTTGAGATATCATAATATAACCTTTTCCTCCGGGGCAGGATTATCAGAAGTGCTCCATGTTCTGTAAACCTTCTCTTAGTGAAGTGGATGACAAACATGAGATGCAGATTTGCTTTGAGGGAAGATGGGAGATGGTTAGTAAGTGGGGATTTAACCCCATGAGAATATACAAATACTGGGTGGTGTGTTTTATGTCACCTCAAAAAAGCCAATTCATCAACACTGGATCTGCACCTATGCATATACCTGTGGCAGCTGAGGTGAGCCCAATAATGAACCTATTCATAAAATCCCAAGTACATTCATACTGCAGCTGGATAAATACATGTGCAGATACCTAGTGTAAAATAGTCTGATATTAAAATGAAACTAATTCATACAGTTATGACTGTACAAAATTGCCACAGCTTTATTGTCTCCTTTCTTATACAAGTTCACATGTGAAATGCCAAGGCTCTCTTAAGATATAGTCTCTTCTTTTGAAGATATTGCATAAACTGTTAGATGTAAAAATTTAAAAGGCTCTTGCCTCCCTTCAAAATGTATCTTTTGTCTAAATAGCTATATCTAAGATCTTATAAAAGGGACCTCACTGTGATCCTTTAGTGTGAAAAATGAAGGTAGTTCATGTTTTTTTACAGTACAGGCACTTTTCTCTTAATGCTGTGCAGTAAGAAAGAATCTTTGCAGTGCTGCAGTGGTGAGATGGAGGTTCAGGATGATAACAGAGGATGCCTTCCATGAACCTTAGGAGATTTTGTCCTTTAAAATAATATATAAGGCTATCTCTGAGAACATGCTGGAACTATCTCATCAGTGAATTTCCTTTAAGAGAGAAATACTTTCTTCAAGGACATCTATTGTTTGAACAACCCCATGGTATACACTTTTCTACTTTGTCCCTGTAGTCAGTACACACTGCAAGATTATACTCAAAAATCACATAGTATTTCTTAGCTTACATACCAAAATTTTAAGGGAAGTAGATGAGAAAATACACCAGACCATTAAAGGAAAAGAAACTGCAGAAAAATAGTACAAACAACTTTTTGAAAACAGGTTATCTCTTCTAGTTTTTTTTTAAGTTACATTTCACGTTTGTTTTTCAGCACCAACTTCTTAAGACAAAAAATTCTTGGACCTCCTGCTTTATTGCACTGATGCCAGTAATATAGGTTTAAACAGTCTTGTGTTGAATTTGGCCTTGAGCTACATTTCTCCAAGGAGGTGGAAGTGGTTGTACCCAAAGCCAGACAGACGTGACTGTCTCTGAGGGTAGTGTGGAGGAAAGTTCACAAAGAGAAAGCTTCTAAGACCACGTTCTCCTCACCTCTGGTCACTGTTGTTACACTGGACAAGATGAAATAGAATCAACCAGCCAACCTCAAAGTAAAATCAAGCTGTAGAGGTGGTACAGGAGCCAACTCTCTGCCAGTGCACAGAAGTGCTGCTTCTGTCTATAAACTGTCACACTAATGACTCATCTTGTCATCAGTACATAGAAAATGACTAAGTTTCTTAAATATGTCACCTAATCTGTTGAAGTTTGATTTAATGGCAATCAGTATAATCTATTACACATCACATTAATTCATTAATGAAGCAACATCTGCAAGTCAACTGGCTCTGCTTTTATCTATATTCAAATGGTGCCTTTAAAAAGAGTGCCCAATAAAATGTGTTTATCAAGCCATAAACATTCTGCTTAGCACTTAAGGCATTGTTCATTAATAGTCTTCCACTGTGTACTTTAATTGGACTCTAAGCACGAGTGGCATGCCTGTGCAGAGTGATTAATTAATATTTTTTCAGATAGGATTTTAACCACATAGCTTAAATGATTGAAAACTTTCCTTTCGTAATGGGTACAGGCACCTATGTGTGCTGAAGCTGCTTCTCCAGCTGCAGAGCTCATAGTTACATGCAAACAAGCCTTAGCCATTTCAGTCAGGCAAAAACCATAATCAAAATGACTGGACTGTCCCATATCATTAAGCTGAGGAGATACAATGTGTGACTGAAATGGATAACTACAGAACTACTCCTTTACATGCATCTCTGACATATTTTACACTGAATGACTAAGGAGATGGGCTGAAAAGTTTAGATTCACCTCACCAAACCATTTCACTAAACTGAGTTTCCCTTAGAAGCAACAGGAAGAATAAGCACTTTGAAAGTATGATTCACCATATTACAGGTGCCTGGAATAGCTCACATAAGTTGTGTGCTATTAGTATTGGTTTTGCTCTTTTGACTACAAGCATGCCATCTGACCTGCTTAGGTGTAAACACCTCTGCTGTAATTGTTTAAAATGAATGGTGAGTGTATGCATGGACTGAAGGTTGGTTTGGTGAACTGGTGTGTTTGTTACTAGTGTCCATCTGGACAGTGTCACAACTGCAGTGTCACAGCTGCACTGACTATAGATACATGTGGCATGTGGGCTTTCCTTCCACACTGACACTGAGATAGTCGGGCTCCATGGCTCTGCAAGCTGTTGCCTTGGTCACAGCACTTGTTTCATCTTGCACAGAGACAAACTCCTTTTTTTAGCATTTCCCCTGACACCTGTTCTCTTCTCCTGACATTGCTCTGCAGCTTGTGGGGCCAGACTGCTTCAGAAAGTGGCATCTGCCTCTGCCCCTGCCTTTCACCAGGGTTCCCACTTCTGACAGTACCAGGCTGAAAGCCTTGCTCAGGAAGACATGAGAAGGAGTTGGTCCCTTTCTCCTACTGGTCAGCAAATGCAGTTCCCACAGCAAAAGTTCAGATCAAGAGCAGTGGTTCCTCCTTATCCCAGGTATGACCATCAGTTCCCTATCCTCACTTGTTCTTCAGCAATCTTTTGTAGATTTTCAGTTGCATTTTCACTAACAGAACCAAAATGCATTCACAAAACTCTTCCTCTCTTTTTTCAATCTCCTTTCTCCACTTTCTCCTCCTAGCCATTGCAGATCTGCTTTTCAAAGTTTTCTTGTAAGGTAATCATACAGCTCCAGCAAGACTACTAAGATTACAAGAACATATATATGCACTTTCAGTTTGCTGCTTACTGAGAAAGGTTTGTGGGGATGTTCTGGGTTTAAGCCCAGCTAGAGATCAAACATCACACATCAGCTGCTCATCCAAAAATTCCTTTCTTCCCCCTCCACCCTGGTGGAACTGGGAGGAGAAATCAAAGTTCAACTGTATGTTAAGATAAGGAAGATATAAGATAAGGAAAATATAATAATAATGGTAAATAATAATAACGATGATAATAAAAGGAAGAAATTGATTGCTGCACAATACAACAGCACACCACCTGCTGACAAATGTCAGACTCCCCTTAGTGAGCACACCTTAATCTGAACACAGATTAACCTCTTCCAGGTAACTCCCCTTAGTTCATATACTAGGCATGATGCTCTGTGGTGTGGAATACCCCTTTGGTCAGGGTCGCCTGTCCCAGCAAAGCTCTCTCCCAGTTTGTTTTGCATCTCTCCTCACTGGCAGAACATGACACAAGAAGAAAAAGTCCTTGACTTAGGATAAACAAGACTTAGCAAAAAACCCAAAACATCAGTTTGTTATCATCACCATTCTCATTCCAAATCCAAACCACAGCACTGTGACAGCTACTGAGGAGAAATTAATTCCACCCTAGCTGAAAACCAGGAGAGGAGAGATAATAATATCCCTTATTAGGACAATGAACACAGTTACAGAAATTACAGCAGATTTTGGGCATCTAGTCCTCTCTCTGAGCTGCTGTTCAGGTTACATAGTATTGATGATTTAATATTAGGACAAACTACAGGGTTTGACTATTAGTCTTTGTTCCACACCCAATACTTTAACAATCAATGATGGCCTTTCCCACCTCCCAAGGAGTGTATAGTCAAAGATAATTTATGTTTCGTAGAAAAAAACCTCCTTTTGTTCCTTGTCTTGTTTCCTTTCTCTGTAATCTGCTATGATCTATTAGCACAAGAGAGAATTAATGGGGCAATTTAGGCTTTAAGCCTTCCTTTCATAAATTCTTAATTGAATGTGAATTTCAGGAATGCAAGAAATGCAGAATGAGGATTTTCATCTGTAAGCTTTAGGCAGAAAGTTCTCAGACTGATCTACAAATAGTGCAAGTTAATATAGTTATGAAGTGAAGTCTGTGTGGAGTTATGTAAATTTACACAAGATACAAAGGTTTGTTTGGTTTGTTGTTTTGTTTGGGTTTGGTTTTTTGTTTTGTTTTGTTTGTTTTTGATTTTTCGTTTTAGTTTTGGATTTTTTTGTTTGTTTTTTGTTTTTGGGTGTTTTTGGTCTGCTTTCCTATTTGAGGTTTAATCTGTATATTCTACATGTTTCAAGAGGGACTTAGCTGCGACATTTTGTGGGCAATGACAAACACTCGTTTATATAAATGATCCAGTGGGATCACTCAGGCTAAGCATTTGCCAGCCTGGTTTTATTCTGATACTACAAGAATCCATTAAGTGGGTCTCTGATGTTATTTTGGGCCCAGTTTGATGTATTCTAGCAGTGCTGTGGCTTTTGCTTTTCATGGTGTGGAAAGAAGGAACAAAGTCGACATTAGGAACAGGAAGATAATCAAAACCTACACATGAAAATGACACAGGAATTTTTCTGATTGATGAAAGAGAGGGGAAATCAGGTGGATTATCTGTCACTTTTACATCTTCTCCTTATTCTGTTATTCACCAGTGTTCTGTTTCCTTCACCTGCTTCTTCTCTTTTGTCTCCCAATGCTTTTCACTTATGTTCTCTCTTCCTATGTAACTTCAAATATGGAAAGGTAATGCAGACTGACATACTACCTGCAACCATGGTCCATTGTCCTGGTGTGCTCTGCCCTTGTCCTACACTGGGATGACTTGTGTGTTTCAAATCCTGTCTGTTCCACATGTCCTTTGAGGGTCCACTCATGGATGTCCTAATTTCATGACCATTAACTGTGTTAATAAAAATCCACATTTATAAATGAGTAAAAAAAGGTTAAAGAGTCTTATCTTCCCTAAATGTTAATAAAAATCCACATTTATAAATGAGTAAACAAAGGTTAAAGGGTCTTATCTTCCCTAATTCAGATGATGATGACCTCCTGTAACTTTGCAAAGATCCCAACTCATGAGTTTGGTGTCTGCCCTAGCCAAGGTTCAGCTTCACATTGGGATGAACTCCAGGGCCATACAAACTTTTCCACTTAGTACTACTCAGCACCCAGTGGCAAACAGTTGTGCAGGCTAGAAATGAGCCATGATGTTCTCTAAAGCCTCTCAGTGTATTCAAATGGGGTATAACAACCAGTCTGTAAGGTGTCCCACAGCATGTTCTCATCCCTCAGAATTGTCATTGCCCCTGTGGAATGACAGAGCCTTCCTTTTGACAGCTCTTTGCTGCTTCATCTCATCTGCACCTATCTACAGTCAGAGACTGAACAGCCATAGTGTAGGTGTGTACTGCAATGGGAAATGGTCAGCTCTGTTCCCAGTCACTCCTTGTGATCCTGAGCTGAGTACATCCACAGAAAACCCAGAGATTTTTCTGGCTGTTCATATTTTGATGTAATTTGGTTTAGTTTTTTCAAAAGTCTGCAAATGTCAACGACATGGAGAAAATAGTGTTCATTTTAATATCAGGACATCTGTTCTAACACCAGTGCCTTTCTTTGCTTTCCCAAGTCTTTTACTTTGTTTGGTGGCTTTGTGGGCCCTCAGTGAGACTGGGACGTTTATGTCCATCCACTTTTCAGCATGAACTGGACTCACAATGTGAACATGAGAACAGGATTTTTTAAAATATTATATACCAGTTAAACCTGTAAAGAATTTTACAGGGTGTTTCCTGAGCCCAGATGGTTTGGAAAGATCTGACTAATGTCAACAGCAGGAGTTTCTCCAGAAAATACCCCCAAAATATTTTTTAACAGAAAACGCTAGGCAATTTATTTTTATGAGCTTTAAACATTGTTTTCGGTAAGAAATTTACTGTAAGTAAATGGAGCTATTCTGGTGTAAAACTGAGCACAGTGGCAAGTAAGATGCATCTGTGCAGCAGTTCATAACATATGTATTAGATTTTCTCTTTCCTAAGAAATATATTTGCAATTGAAACTAAAACAAACCAGTAAATATTCCCATCTAAGTTTGAAACTTAGAGCTATTTTTCATCCAGGAGCTGTAACTCAAAACCTCTTGTGCATATGAAGACTAACTTTTATACCTTTAATTTTCACTTTTCAGCTATTCAATTTTTAAGATATTTACACCTAAACTTATGACAACAGGATTATCTGAATTGGTTGCACCTGGTTGCACATGATGCAGTTAAAAAGATGAAGACTATAGCATTGGACTGACAAAAGTTCCCATCAAACATCAAACATTTCCACAAATGCCAAACTCATCCTTTCTAGTGCTGTGACTCACCCAGTCATCTTGCTTCAAGCAAAGGCAGAAAGATAAACATTCAGTTGCATCCTGAAGGACAGTATTTATCATTGCTAACATCAAGCTAAAACAGATTTTCTATCTCTTTTCTTTCTGTTTCACAAAAATTAGGTGATATCTTTTAACTGTAGAAGTGGTAGTGGATACAATGTCCTACTCCTAGTCATTAAAGATTAAAGACCAATACATTAAAATATTTGGATTTCTGTACTTGTAATCACTCTGAATAAAATACAAGCCTCTACAGACTCTGTCTGGATATCAGTCTTTTTACAGAATGTATAGCTGAGGTAAGTCTTATGAAAAACAGCTTAATTTTAAATTCATTGTAACCAAAGATTGATTGGAAAAGCATTGAATTTTAGATGATGTTCAAAGGGTGTAAACAAACTCAGTATTCAAAACAAAACCAAAGAAGGCAGAACAACCCTCCTGGTGTTTTTAATCTAAGCAAGGCTCAGTGGAATGTATCTCTATGTAGATGAAGGGATTGCCAGACTACAGCTGGAAGTAGCAGAGCTATAACACACCAAAGCAGAAAATTTGCTTTCAGACCTGATCTGGCACCTCCACGACTGTTGTGATGCCTGATTTGAAGTTTCCCATTTGGATTGGTGCAGATGTGCACTCATGTGCAGTATCTGAATTGCTGGATGTCAATATCTTTATTCTGCTGGTTTCAGATAGTTACTCATGGGAGTCAAAGCATCATAATGGAAGATGATTCCTGCCCAGGTGCACTATAACTTTTATCTTTAGCTATTATTGTTTAATAGATAAAGGACATTACAGAATGAATAAAATAATAAATATGAATAAAACACATTAAGCTAAATGCATGTGTATCAGATTGAAAAACTCTTTGCAGAGGGAGTAGCCTTTTTAAGGAGATTATTTTTGTATGTTTTGATGTGTGTTGCAAAGTTACAAATGTGAAAGACAATGCTTGTAGTATTGATTTTGGTCTTTCTTTGAGGGCGTGATGAAAAGTCTGTCAGAGCCTTGAAGGCACTAATACACCTTACTGGGCCCCAACCAAACTCACTTAGAGCTTTCATCCCCACCTTTTCACCTAGGCCCAGGAGCTGGTTTTGTTTAGCCCTCAGCATCCATTCTCTCCCCACTTTGTCAAAGGAGCACTGGTGTCCAGCTCAGCCATACCCATTCCTCTGCCTGGCCATGGGACCTGCTGATCTGGGCTCTGAGCCATGGGCTGACCTCCCAGCTCGACCTAGGGCTTTTCTTGGCACTGTGGACTTGCCTGGGAGATAGCTGTCTGTCTTACTCCATTTGTTTTCATCAGGCCTGATCTCATTCTCTTCCTAGCTTGTCCCACTGCCTGCCTCATCACCACACCCATTCTGATGATCCAAGCTCTTGGTCCAAGCTGGCTGCTCTCTGAGGACCTGCCATGCTCAGCTCTCTTGGATACTGCAGAAGGCTCCTACCATGCTAGCTGGGTTTTCAGTCTCAACTCCCTGGTTCTTTTGGAACAGTCATCCCTTGCTGCTCCCTGACAACATGCTGGTCAAGTAGTGGTATT
>VZTT01076598.1:22113-38453 GCA_013400855.1 Buphagus erythrorhynchus | reverse complement strand
GCCATGGGCTGACCTCCCAGCTCGACCTAGGGCTTTTCTTGGCTCTTTGGACTTGCCTGGGAGATAGCTGTCTGTCTTTCTCCTTTTGTTTTCATCAGACCTGATCTCATTCTCTTGACTGACTTCCTAGCTTGTCCCAGTGCCTGCCTCATCACCACACCCATTCTGATGATCCAAGCTCTTGGTCCAAGCTGGCTGCTCTCTGAGGACCTGCCATGCTCAGCTCTCTTGGATACTGCAGAAGGCTCCTACCATGCTAGCTGGGTTTTCAGTCTCAACTCCCTGGTTCTTTTGGAACAGTCATCCCTTGCTGCTCCCTGACAACATGCTGGTCAAGTAGTGGTATTTTAAAAGTGGTAAATAAAGATAAAATTTTATTTAACAAGACTGGATGTATTTTTCTTCATGACAGAAGTACTTGAAATTAGGGACTTGAAAGTACATTTTCAATCACAATTACAGTGTCAGTACTGTGAAGCTATAATCACCATAAGAGCAATTGTTGCATATATCCTATTATAGATGAGAACACCTGAACCAATTAACAGAAGAAAAGTGTTAAGTTGAAGAATCAGAGCTTCTGCTATGAAGATCAAACCAATAAAATGTCCCAAGTTTCTCTATGTACTTACTGCTTGCATGGAAGTTTGAGCACGACATGAACCCAATAGATTATGTGAAACATCCAGATAATAAAGCTACTTGGCCATTACCAAAGCAGGTCAGGCTTCAGCCAGCAATCTCATCCATTCTCTCCAGTCATCCATTCCCCAAAGGTATCTTTTTTGATGAATTTTACCAGTTTTTTTGCTTCAAGCTAAAGCTGAGTGTCTGCATTGCCAGGTTCTCACCATGCTGTGATCATTGCCAAGTCAGCCATGGTGCTAACCACACAGCAATCTCTGCTGATGTTTTACATGAGAGATCTAATTGGTTTTGCTTATTTTATGCTGTGAGAATTACAATTATTTTATGTACAATTACAATTATTTTATGCTGTGAAAAAGAACAACAGCCCACTGCTCAGTGTTTGCTGCCTCTTCCCAAGAGGCACCTAGATTAAATTCTTTTAGAAGCTCAAGGTACAGTTTTAATAACATCTTGCAGCTAAAGAAACTCCTCAGTTAGCTGCAGAGCAGTGGCTCTTTATCAGTCCCACTCCCTCTTGCTGCTCTAGCTTTTGGCAAGATCACTATCTTCTTGAAGTGATGAAAGACAATATTAAGTACATGCATCAAAATGAAAGACATGGTAAGTCGTTTTTCATCTTAGCGTTTATTAATTCTCTTCATCCCTGATTTATTAAGAGTGGTGCTTTTAATTGATCGTAGTGAAAATTAAATCTCTGTCATAATAGATCATACTAATATCTCCTTGTATCCAAGACTAAAACCTAAAAACCTATTATTTACTTCCTAGAAGGAATACTGTGCTGCATGTTTTTGTATAGGAAGCCAGTCTTTCCAGATTTAGAGTTGCGGTTCAGAAATATGGGGTGATAATTCAGATATACTGGTACAATGAGAAGCCATTTAGAAATTTACAAATTAGGCAGGCTGGTGAGAGAATGCTATGAGAGAGAAAGAGTGAGACATAATTATCAGGTAGCTATGCAAAGAAGCAGCTAGAAGTCAGTAGTCTTCACAATATTACAAGAGCAGTTTCACTTCTTTCTGGTAACACTTTCCACTCAGATGTTAGGTCTAGAATCCATCAGTAAGAATAGTGCAGTGAGAATAGGGCTTGTGGGGGAAAAGTGCCTTGAAAAGCATCCAAGATCCAAGGTACTCAGGAATGCCTTGAAAAGCATCCAAGATCCAAGGTACTCAGGAATGCATAGATTTGTTTTGGCATCCAAACTGCCATCAAATAAACTTCAGAGCAGTTGACCTGTGTTTCATACTTGCAAACTTCTCACTTTTACAGAAGTGTGTAAAATAATCCTGTGCCCAAAATCCATGTGCACTTAACTTTATCAGCGCCCACCCCTAGATAACAGCTGCCTAACTTAATATTTGTGATAAGACTGAGGCAATCCACATGGATCTACTGAATCTTTGGGCAAAATGGTTAAAGTACCACCTGTTCCCTGGAAACTCAGGGCACATTCATACCTCCCACTCAAAGAAAGTTAGGTGATTTCATGTAGAGTGGCCTTAAACACTAATTTGGTTATTCCTATTTTTATCACTTCCATACTACCCTGCCACTTATGTCAGTCAGCTTCTGACATGTTGCTGGCTGCTCTTTTGGAGGCTGGTGCTTGCTTTTATATTCACACAGAGAAGGATTTCTTTGCAGGCATTACCATGGGAATTTGTTGGGCACATGAAAACACAGGAACGCATCAGGAGCCCAGCTCCAAAAAAGTGATCCAGCTTCAAGGACAAGCAATCTGCATTACCCTGGATGACTTTTCTTTGCCCCAATACTCAAGGAAGATCCACATTTGTGTTGAAGCATATTTCTATCCTATTACTCAGTCCTTTCTGAATGATAATGTCACCCTAGGAGGAATGAATATTTGGTTGCCAGTGAAAGTAACCTGTTCTCAGGCATAGAACAAGCAGGATTAGAAGAGACATCTGTCAAGATCCGATTACTAAGGTTCTTATAAATCTCTCTGCCCAAATTAAGGTGCAAATGAGACCAATATGCCAGTGACATTAGTATGGGTTTTATTTGATAGTAAATATGGGAGAGAGAGAGAAAGAAATAGAAAATAGGTGAGGGGGACAGAAAGAGAGTAGCAGGGACAGAATAAAGAAAATATCACCATGCCATGGATCCCAATGATGCTCCGTGGATCCTCTCAGCTGCTCTTCTTGATGGTGAAACTCCCCTCAAAAATCAGATGGGTTAATACATGCTCAGGCCAGGTAGGAAAATCCAGGCACCTCCCTGGTGTGGTGGGAGTTTGCCATTGTCTCTTACAACAGACTCTGGGTTTGTTGCATCATATGCAGTCCTGTAGTGCAAGACTTCAGGAATGACACTGGAGGGGAATTTTAGGGGGCCTTTGATGGATTAAGCTGCCTCTCATGTGAATATCCTGTGGATGTGGCCTTCCCAGGGTTGGGGGTTCCATAGCTGGTTTGTGTAAGGGAGGATGAGTTTACTGCCCCTGAGCAGAGGTTACAACACACCCAAACTTCCTCCCTCCACCTCAGCTGGGAGGGGGAAATCAGTGCAAACCTGCTCCCAGCAAATGGGGCTGGGGGCTATGGCCTCCCCGACCCCAAAGCAAGCCAAACATGATTCTTAGCATGGCTGCTGGGTTTGGTTCACATTCTTTTCCTTGTTTACTTGTTTGTTTCAGGTGATTGAAGAATGGGTTTTCCCTTTATCTAATCTCAGCAGTTTGACTTTCAGTCAAAAGTCCCAGTCAGGTATTTTCAGGGAGACTTCTTTGGTTGTAGCTTCTTTATACAGTTTTTGTTATAATGAGCAAAACTTTATATCACTCTTTGAGGCATGAACAGTTTCAGTCTCTGACAACATCCTTGCTCACCAAGTCTGTTACCTTGCTGCCACAGAAAATCATATATTTTAGAGACAGGAGTTCAGTGTAGCAAGGGGGCACAGTCCTGCTGAAGGCTTTATTCATGTCACTGTCTTATAAGACTGACTAGTTTCCAGTGCATTTCTTTCATCAATAAAAGGAGTTAAAATATTTGGCGATGGAGCTACTGCTGCAATATCTTTTTTCCAGAAGCAAAGGTTGCACCTTAAACCTTTAGGTTATCCAGTAGGTGCAAAGGCAGCCAGCCAAACTCCCAAATGCTTTCCTCCCAGTGACTTATTCCTTTCTGGCATACTAAAACCCAGCCTTGTGCTGGTGTTAGGCTCTCATTCCTAAGCATTAACCTCCAAGTTTGCTTACCCTGCAGATGAGACTCAGCTTGGCAGGTGACATCAGGCACTCTCTGTATGAGCTTTTCATGCTGTAGGTGCATACTTGGTTACAGTATAAGTATCAGCACAATTCTCTGGTCTAACTGCTGCTACTGGCAGCCATTGCAGGCAAAACTGCCTTGCCTTCTGCAATTTGTACTTAGTTTAATCTTTTTGACACAATAGCCCAATTATTGTCTTTAATTAACACAAGCTTCTGATCATTAGTTTTGGCAATAAAATAAAAAAAATACAATCAAACATTTATACAGAAAGCTTTTCTTTCCCTGGCTCAACTTCAGCCAAACACTCTTCTCTCATCCTCACATCAAATTCCCTTATTTTCACTATGGTTACACTCAGACTTTCCCAATGCCTTCTGTGAAGAGGTAGGGAAGTATAGGTTGTTCGGATTGTGTGCATGTTGTTTTTTTTGCTAACTTCTGCTCCTTACAAGCTTTCTTCTACTCTATTAGGGGTCACCAATTACTGCAGTCCCTTGTGGATGTCCTTGTCTTGGCATCTCTCACACTGGTGTCGGAGCGGGCTGGACCCATTACGTGCATCCCTGGCGGTTCCCATCCTCTCCTTCCACACAGGGCACCTGCAGACCCTGCTGCCCAAACCTGTTATACCCAGAGGAGGTTATTCCAGAACAGCACACCCCTAAGGGGAACATCTCTTCTCTTCTCTTCTCCTTTTATCCTAGCTTTGTTGGTGTCTAATTCTCTAGAATTAGAATTTTGGTCTCTAAAAGCATAGCCCCTTAACTTTAGTTGTTATCCACCCTTCCAGGTGTTCAGATGGGACTTGAACCAAATAAAGGAGGAGGAAATTTGCAGCAAATCCCAAAATCGTGTTTTGACCAGGTCTCAGTGCTACAGGTAACTTTTTAAAGTGTTGACACACAGTGGTCTTAGTCATTAGCCATTTTCCATGTCTGATATTTAAAGCTGGTACTTATGGTAACTTTATGGTGACTTTATGGTGACTGCTTATTAAGATTGGCCATTAATAAACAGTGGGGAATACTGCAATGAGTAACTGTTTTTAAGAATAAGTGCTTATGACAGGGATTCCCAATAAGAATCAATTGTTCACAGAATCCTTGTGGCTTTATATAAATTGATCGAAGCATCTGTCACAGCCAAGCTTGGAAAAGAAAATTCCCCAAAAGCAGATTACATAAAACATATATTCATGAAATTTTTATGCTGACAGAAACAGCCTATGGATTGCCATGCCATTTCCCCTTTCAATTTTTCAGCTTTTTAAAAAGATATGTTTTTATATATTCTGCCTTTTACCAGTGATTTCTTATACAGATTGACAATAACACACAAGTCATATGTTCCTGCCTGCCTTTGCTTTGCTTTTGCATTTCATTTTGCCATTGTGTTTGAAGTGGAATAATATACACCAGCATAGATTGTGTTTTCTGTTACTTTTGATTACTCACCATATCATTCCGGAGAGTTCCTTAGGTTTTTTTCCTAATTATTTGGTTTGATCTCTGCTTGGGGAATAGGGCATTCTTTGCTGTGCTGTCCTGAAAATAATTGCATTTGCAGTGATTGTTTTCTAATAACAGTTCTGTGGAATAAATGCTTTGAGGCAATATCCGGCTTTATTTATGAGAACAAAAGAATTCTGTCCAAATAATAATTGAGTAAGGACTTTGTGTGTTGGTTCATTATTTTAAAAATATTTATACACCCCATGACAGCTACTGTATATCCTCACTTCTCCAGTACAATAAAGAACAGCTACCATGTCAAACAACTGTTATAATGTTGTCATGCAATCTGAGGAACCAGCCTTGGTATGGACATGAGGTTTTCCAGATATTAATGAGAGCTGATGGCCCAGACAGGGCAGAAACAGCTGCAGTAAATATCGTTCTGTAAGATAACATTTGGTTGGGTTTTTTAAATTGTAGTAAAAGCCCAAGTTGGTTGTGACACTTTTGGCAACACTGAAAAACTATTTGCTTTCCCCAAAGTATTCTCATTTTTTTAATACTGGGAATATTCAAGCTCACAGAAAGCTAATGAGAAAGAATGACACTGTTTTAACTGTGTTCTCAGCATGTATTTGGGTTTTGAATAATACCTAGAGATTATGTGGCATTCATTCAAAGTGTTCCACAGGTTCGTGCCTAAGTATCCTGCAGTGCCACTCTTCTGACATTCATTTTGAGCAGAGTTCATAACAGTTCAGACAAAGGCTTTCCACTGATATTAGTGGTGGATCTGAGCAAATAAATTCTGCATGGAACAAAGACACTATCATCCTCCAGCTCCTCTTTATTCTTGTGCTACAATTAACATTCAAAGTAATATTTTCCATGGTGTAATTTTCATTTTTAATTTACACTTTGTGGAATATTGAATATTTCAATACTGCTTTTCCCAAGTTTTCTCTTCTCAGCTGCATAAATCTAACAAAGAAACTCTATCCTTAATAATTTATGCCATTCCAGTGCACCAGTGTAATTCTTTTAGTGTATTTTGTGGATTTAATTTTTGCTTTTTATGTTCTATAACCTGTAAGAGTACAGTTCAAGAACTTTAAAAAGTTGCTTCAAGAAATAGTTTTTCCTTCTTTGAGAAGTCAAGAATCAAGTATAATACTTAGTATTATATCTGGAGAATAATCATTCTGAAGAATAATTGTGACAAGCTGTAAAATAAATGAAAAAAATAAGTAAACATCAGATTTCCTGGTTTTGAATACAGAAAATAACCAAATGGAAACAGAGATTTCAGAACTCCATTCTTCAGGTGTCAATTACAGTTATTTATTATTATTATTTGTCAAACAAAAACTCCTTGTCAATGCAATATATTGATCATTATTTTGACATCTACTAACTGATCTGCCTGCACATACAAATTTCAGAGAAGCTATATAAATTAATGTGCCATCAAAACTGTTTATTAGGGTGCAGTGGCTTGTTCAGATTATCAGAAACTCAGAAAAAATTATAAATTTGGATATCATTAAAGTTAAATGTTAGCCATAATCTGTGTCTTTTTGTCTCCCCTCTTAACAAATCTGACCATTCCCTTTATTTTGTTATACTGACTTTTACATGTTTCTATCTCCTTGCTCACTTCATAAACCAATTTTGCCATCAGCCAGCCAGGGGAGTTATAGTCTGTAATAAGAAAGTTGCTGCTTTTGATCCTTTTATAAGGTAACTCTGATTAATGCTCATGGATGTTATGCAAAAAGGAAGAGGACAGAATTTATCCCAATTTTAGGATCTGCAATTAAATGCTTAGGTATACCTTACTCAAGTAAACCTCCCAGTGACATTATTTACTATAAAATAGCTCAAACAAACAAAGTGAAAGACTATGAGAATTGAATTTATTGTTATATATTTATCCTTAGATCACTTATTACTGCAGCAGTCAGAGCCTTGCTGGTTATTACCTATTGATATTCACGAACATGCTGGGGTTGGGCCCCAAGCAGTGATTGTAAATTCCCTTAATTACAGCCAAAGTCTTCTTTGGCTCATCTGGCACTTTCCCCTTAGTTATCAGTCCTACACGGACATAAGATCATAAACTCAGCCTTTTTTAGCTCCCAACTCCAGTCATAACCCGTGAAGACTCCACAGGATTAAAGGCAATCTTTTTTTATTGCTTCCTCATCTGTTTTATAGGTTATCCTATCAAGAGAGTTTTAAACCATGTATTATAGAGAATTTGTAATGGTTTCATATGGGCTTGTTCTTCAATTTAGCTAAAGTAAAAGATGTAAAGGTCGATCAAAATAACAAACTTCTGTCTGCTTTTGCTTTAGTTTCCTTGCTATTTTGGAGCATTCCCTGGGTTACTGTGGCAGCAGTTTGCAGTTTCAGGCTTCCCCCAAAAAGAAGTGCCCAGTGCAGGACATTTTCTTTATCTGAAGATGTTATATATTATATGCATCATCAAACTTAAAAAAAAAACATCCTCAGTGCATTAATATTTTTGTCGCAGGATATATGAGAGAATAAACTCCTTCTTTACCTAAGAAGGGTCTGGTTTGAACAGCATGATATTGAAGTGTAACAATGCTCTGTTGTCAGGAATGGCTAAGTGTAAATATATCTCTCCAAATATCTTGCATCCTGAAAAAAGTTGGGAGAGAGTTAAGCTCTACACTCAAAATGGTCCCAGGAAAGAAAACAGGGCTTGAAATTTGAAGAAATATTGAGAAAAACACTAATCCATGAGATGATTGATACTGAGACATCGTGAAGAAGCAGACATGCTCTTTTATGTACCTTACATTTTCTGTTGTTGAATATTGTAATATATTCAGCAAATATTCCTGATATGTTTTGACCATCTCTACCTGGTCAATGACTCTTCACTGAATAATTTATTCAAATATTAATGAGAAACTAGATCAAATAAGTTATGAGTTCAATATTTTTTCAGTGTAGTCCCTGGCCCTAAGGTCTATTACAGCCTTTAATTTATAATACATATAGTTCTATATATAACAATTTAACAAGCACTGTGAATTACTGAAATACAATTTTTTCAAAGGTGACATTGTAAACCTCAAAAATGAGTCTCCAGCAGTTCAGAGAGACACAACTATTCCAAAATAGTGATAGCCCCGTAATTCAAAGCACACTTACATTTTAATTAATACTGAGATTAGGTGTAACAGTAAATCTTTCTTTTTCACTATGTACCCTTATTTGTCCTCTTTCCACTTTACAGAATCAAAAAATCACAGAATCACAGAATGACCAGGTTGGAAGAGATCTTTAAGATCGTCAATCCAATCCATACCCTAACACCTCAACTAAACCATGGCACCAAGTGCCACATCCAATATTTTTTTAAACACATCCAGGGATGGTGACTCCACCACCTCCCTGAGCAGACCATTCCAGTAATTTATCAGTCTTCCTGTAAAAAACTTTTTCCTAATACCCAACCTATGTTTCCCTTGGCGTGGCCTTAAGACTGTGTCCTCTGGTTCTGTCAGTTGCTGCCTGGACAAAGAGACCAACCTCACCTGGCTACAGCCACCTTTCAGGAGGTTGTAGAGAGTGATGAGGTCACCCCTGAGTCTCCTTTTCTCCAGGTTAAACACCCCCAGCTCCCTCAGCCATTCCTCACAGGGTTTGTGTTCCAAGCCCCTCACCAGCCTTGTTGCCTCCTCTGGACACACTCAAGTGTCTCAATGTCCTTCCTAAACTGAGGGGACAGAACTGGACACAGCACTCAAGGTGTGACCTCACCAGTGCTGAGTACAGGGGAAGAATGACCTCCCTGCTCCTGCTGGCCACACTGTTCCTGATCCAGACCAGGGTGCCACTGGCCTTCTTGGCCACCAGGGCACACTGCTGGCTCATGTTCAGTCAGCTGTCCATCAGCGCCCCCAGGTCCCTTTCTGCCTGGGCACTGTCTGGACACCGTTCCCAGCCTGTAATGTTGAGGGGGTTATTGTGGTCAAAATGCAGGACTCAGAACTTGGATTTACTTAACTTCACCCCATTGGACTCTACCCATCCATCCAACCATTCCAGGTGTCTCTGCAGAGCCCTCTCTGCATAACCACTTCTGTTCCTCCCAGTCCTGCTGTTGCTCCTGTCCAGCTCCCACTGCACCCTCTCAGTAGACAGCCATGTGTATCAGGGCAGAGTTAAGCTCCATCTAAGAAAAGTGCTAAAATTCTTGCTTATGAGGCAAGGGAGTTTTCCTGTTGAAGCCAATGGAACAATGACACATCTTGGCCAGTGCTTAAGTGACTTGGAGACTGCCTTAGTGGGTGGATGCCAGAGCAATCCTATTGCCCTGCCTCTTTTCATGTCTCTTTCACACACTAGACTCCCAATGTTATTTAATCATATGCTGTTTTTTACAGAAAAGGGAGAGAAATTGTTTTCCCCTACCCTTCACACTGGCAATTGCTTTTCAGTTAGTCTGCCTATTTTATCTTTGACTAATATATAAATGATTTAAAAAATAGAAGGTAGCTGTTTTTTGCTGCTGTTCAAAAAAGATATTTTCTCCCCTCTATAAATGTACTTTTCTGAATATCTGTCATTTTATTCCTTACTGTCCAGGAAACATTGCCAGCCTCAGGTTTTGAGTGTTTACATTGTCATTGTGCTCACAGAATTGTGAACAAAGATTGGAAAGAAAATCACGTGCCCTGAAGCATACTAGCTTAAAAAGAGAACCTAGTTCCACCATATAAAATACACCTGTCTTGAACACATCAAGAAAAGTACTTTGACATTATTGACTTCTGAAAAATTGCATTAAGCCCCCTCCTCTCCTATCCCTGTGTAGCTTTTTTTTTTCTTCAAAAAATGGGTTTAACACTATTTTTTGGATGGAAATTTTGAGGTACAAAAATGAGAAGGAATATGCCCAGTTGTGTTTGGTACTCTCTAGTTTTTCTCCTCCTTCACTTAAAAGGGTAGGCCCTTTAAGCTTCATGGTTCCTTCAGCCTCTCTTTTTCTGCAGACTGAGGACAGACACGCTGAGGAGTCAGCTTGTAGTCCCTTCACCACAGTTACAGAGTTCCAGTGCAGGAGAAATTTCTTCCCATACTTAAAGAGTCACTTCAATTTTCTGTCAAAAGAGAGGACTGTCTAGAGGTCAGAACTGCCAGAACAGTTTAAGTTTCTGTTTAGAAAATGTGTTCTGTATACATTGAGTTTAACCAAGTACTTGAGTTACTGCAGTACTGCAGATACTGTAATGCGACTGCCTCCCTTTTTTTTTGCCCAACTCATTTCATAAAAGACTGTATGTCGTTAGCGCTGTTAGTTTGAGAGTGTGTCAAGTTGGCAAAAACAGCAGCTCAGGTTTCTCTCCTTTGTAGCTTTTTAGTTAGGAGAATTCCTCTTCTATCAGCAGATTTTAACAGAACTCAATCTCCTCGGAGAGTCTCAGACTCTTAATATGACTCAGCTTCCAGATTAATAAAATTGCTGTCTCTAATTAAGGTTATATTCTCTTTTGTTTTTCAGTATTACGATTTTGCTTGCAGTTTTGTGTGCTTGGAAAGTGTCACACATTTTTTTCTTGCCTATTCTAATGAAATTACATATTTTCTTTAAAAAAATCTGAGCTCTGCCACAGCACTGGCCATTGTAGGTAAATGTAAAGATAAAACAGTCTTAAGTGATGTTGTCTGAATCTGAGAGAAGGTGATGTTTTGATCTAGGTTGGACTTACCTTGAATGGTTAGAAACAGGTGATTTCTCAAGGTCTTTTACAAACTGAGCTGCTCCATGAGTCTATGATACTCTTCTCTACTAAGGAAACTGCTACCTCTCATGATGCCAGACATCTTGAGGCTGGTTCCTAGGACTGCATGAACTCAGTTTTTATTCATTCTGGATGAAGCTCACAGCTACAGCATCACTCTGCATTTGAAATACATAAAAAGCAGATACTACTTTGTTTAAAGCATATGACAACGGTTCTTTGTACCACAAGTACAAGAGAATATGAATAATATTTCTTGTGTTTGTGATATAAAAGATTAAATGAACGCTGCCTTATTTTCTGAAGAACAAGATCCAGTAAATTGAACAGGAGTAATGCCAACCGAAAGGATAAGAAGATGTATATGTCTGTTTCAGAATTCTGGAAGTGTTTTATCAATTCCTCTAGCCTGCCTTTTCTCTGTCACAGCAGGAAAGACTTCAGAGAGGAAGATTGGAGCAAACAGATATACAAACCCTTAAGGACAGCAGTGGGTCTTATTACTACAACACTCTCCAGGAATGTTTGTCTCACCTTTAGCAATTTGTGGTGGTTGACATTTTTAAAAATAGTCAGAAGGGTGTTGTGTTTTGTGATATCAAAGTTCATCAGCACCAGGCACTGTGAGAGTAGATTCCAGCTGGAAGTGTGTGAACTTTAATTCTTCTGAAGCTGTTTTATCTTCTAAAAGAGTTTTGTTCCCTTCATGTGCCTTTTCTCAACTTTTTTAAAAGCCCCTTTGCTGTCATCTGAAATGCAGTTTCACAAACGGACTGCCAGGACACATTGAATCCTAAGGCTCTTCCACCCAGAAAGGCAAAAATAGAGTGGAACATTCACCCCCAAAGCACCTATCCTGCCATAAAAAGATTTTTATTGTGGCAGTTCTCTTTTATCTTACTATATTTTTAATGGAATGCTAAGTTATTTTCTTAAAAGAATGAGGAAGCTCTCAGGCATTTTAACCTTCTTGACAAGGTAATGTCTGTTGCCATTTCCAGATATTTTGAGTGATATCTTATGTACCATCCAATCATGGGTGGGGCATTTGAGAGAAAGTCAGGACCAAGGGATTGTCTAGCCCTGTAAACCTCCATCTCAGCTTCTGGTGAGGTAATTGTAGCTGGCTTGTCTAAACACTGAGAATTACAGTGCAGGGGTTGAATTGTAATGTATCTCTCAACAAAAAAGAAGGGGCTCCAGTTTTTATGAGAGCCATGAGACATTGCAATGTTATCATCAATTCTGTTATTAACATTGTCAGAAAAAGGGCTCACCCCACTGGCAAAAACCTGAACTCATTGAAGTCCAAATATACACCCCCATCCCACCCTTCTGTTGAAATATTTAAGACTTAGCAGCATTTCAGTTGTTGAAAAGTTCAGGAAAAAACTACTTTTTTTTTTTCCAAAAATCTATGCTGCTGCAAATAAATAAATAAATAAATAAAGACTCACTGTTACCTTGAGACTATTGAGACCAGTGTATGGTTAGACTTCACAGAGCCCCTTCTCAAGTAGAGACTTACCAGCCATTTGTGTTTATGAAGTCTGTGTTAAAAGCCTCAGTCCAAGACCCAGAAAGCTCTGAAGGGACAGAGAGGAAGTTTCTTTCTACTTCTTAGAAGGTTTCTTAAAATCTTGTGTTCACAAGGACAAGACAATCCAGTTTAGGCAAGTATAAATGTGTTGTCTGCCACAATCAGCAGATTTCTTAAACTGGGCTGTTCCTAAAAGCAATATAAACATTTTCAGCGTGGATGTAGGTTAAAAGCACTTGGCCATGGGGTCCTCAAGCTCATATTGTTTCTTTTAAGTGCAGTCACAATTCAGGGATAGAAATCCTTGAAGGCAATGACTTCAGAGCCAGAATGAGAAAGAAGATATTGGACCTTAACTCTGCAGACACAAAAGAAATTACTGTAAAGGATTATTGCTTAGAAGTTCATTGTCATAGGCTGTAACCTGGTCCAACAGCATTAGGCTGTGGTCACAGCTGATTCCTCAGATCAGTCTAATGGGAGCAGACAGTAGTAAAGCTCTATGGCCATGATGCCATCTAAGCCTGGATCCAAGTAGAGAGCAAAGAGGAGGAGCAAAAGTGTGACATTTATATAAACAGTAAATTAGAAGAAGTGTTAAATATTAAGCTGAATCCATACAAAAGAAGTAAAAAAATAATTTAGGAGATTTTTTGGTTCAGTTAAGAACACTGCAAATTACTCCATTTATGTTAAATTGGGGTGAAAATAGGTCTAATACATAGTAATGAAGCTGAAATTTAGCCTACAGAGTTAAATGGGCAAACCCATCATTCCTTGTTAGCATGAGTGGAAATCAGGAGGGACAAAGAGTGGATAGACAAAATGATAGCATTGGCAGACAAAAGCTGTGGCAAGCTGTTCGCCAGATATTCAGTCTGCTGAGCAAACTCATCACTGGCTTGCTCTGAAAAGCTCACAAATTCCCTGCCTTTCACCTTTTGGACAGAATGAAAGACATGCTGGCCATCTGCCAACTGCTAATTCAAATGCTCTATTGAGGAGTACAACAGTAATTCAGCCAGAGAGAGACAAGGAGTTTGTGTGGATCCAGAAGAGAGTCTTTATATTTTTCCTGGAGATTTCTCAGTTGACCCTGACTAATCTCCTCTTACTGGATTTGCACCCCTAGAAACCTTTCTTTAAAGAAAGTTTGCTCACCAGAGGAAACTGTCCAGACCATCACAGGTTGGAGAGACAGTCACTGAAGAGAAGAGAATCAATCTTTGCTGACCAATGGAAATTCATGAAAGTTTCTCTAAAGCCTTATAACAACATTAGCACAGCAATGTACACAGTATATAGGGCCAAACCTGGCCATCCTCACCCAGGACTCCCTGGAGAACATGGAGGTTTTTCTGAACATTTGGCTAGCTTTTTCTTATTCTTCCTCAGTCCCTTGTGGTGCTCATTGCCAACATTTCACTGAGATAAGAAGAGACAATTTTTCCCATAGAGTATCATCCCCAAAGTCAAATCCAAACAAAATAATTCCTGAGTGACAGAGTGGAGCCATGGCAGTGCTGTGGGGCAGTAGGAAGTGCCAGTGTTTGGCTGCATGGACCAGCATGGAGAGCAGAGAGGACAAAAGTATATGAACACTGCGTTGGCCTGAGGACAGCGGGAGGGAGAGAGTTTCAGACCTTCTGAAGAGGCTGTGAGGGGCCTGGGGTAAGTGTCTACTCTTCGAAAGTAGTTAATTTTGTTCCACATTTTCAATCCTGAGGGTGCTGATGGGAGGTGTGCTCCTTGACTTCTGTTTCTGCTTTGAACACGATGCAAAATTCACATCCCTTGCTATAAAATTCTGCCTTTACTATTCCTCCACCTGCCTGTCCTCAATTACTAGCAGTCTAAGGTCTGATCAAATTATAGAACACATAAAAAACCTCTCTTCTGTTCAAGTGAAAAATCAGCCAGAATTAGGTTTTGATTTAATATAGATTATGTCTTATGTTAGGAAATTAATTTGCTAATTTGTTTTATGTTGCTGATTTGGGTATCTGGACAGGTTATACAAGTTATTAAAATGTTATTTTCCTTCCAAACTTTATGCGTCATTCCTACACTTGTATCAATGTACTGTATTTTCCTGACCGTGTATTTAGAAGTGAAAAAATATGAATATTAAATTTATATGATCTTTACCATCCACAAACATATTCGGCTCATGTATTTTACAGTGGCATTTGAAATTAGTTATTTGGTCTGCACTGACAACTGCGTAGGGAAGAGTTAAGCCAACGGTGCATTATTGATGAAAAAATAGGCTTAATAATATTTAAAACCGTTTCAGATAGAAAGAGCAGATAGAAACTCAGTCTCCATGAGATCATGGTTTANTTTATGCATTTGTGATCTCTGAAGTGATGTTTGGTAGCTGCTATCTCCTGTCTTTGTTTTCCAATCCAAGAAGGATGAATAATAAGAGAAAATAAGAGGTCAGAAAAGAGGAGGAACTCCAGGAACCTCTAAATACCTATAAGTACTTGCATGCACACCAGCACAGTTTTAGATTTGTTTTAAATACCCAAATGCAAATGGCTGTGGGAGTGTGTGTGTAAATTAAATGTGTTAGGTAAAGAATATCACAATGATAATGTACATTAAAAAAAAGTTTGTGCTCATATGATCATTAAGATGATACTCTTAGCAGAACTGTAGGCTGTCACATCTCTTGAATTGCATGAATAGCTCTCATGTCAAAGGTGAGTATCTGAGACAGGCCCTCCTTTAAGTCTGAATTCCTAAGGAAAAGGTGCGTGTTCCTCAAGTACATGTGACAACAGCCTTTTTTTTCAAATCCATCTTCCCATTTCACAAAGGCAGATAGATGTCTCAGACATGATAATTACTGGCAAAGCTGTTCAAGGTGAGGGGCTGCTTAGAAAAGAGACATCTGCTGTTTTCACTGAGGGCAGGATGGAGCACTCACCACTCCTCCAGGCTACCCAGCTCAGCAGCCCTGACCCTGCACGCAGGACACAAACATATCCCCAGCTGGTGGGCAGCAGAGTTACTCAGGGGATGAGGAAAATGTCTGGGGATAGCCAAGGGGAATGTGTAGAAGATGCAGAGTGCTTCCCAAGGCAGTTAGAAGGGGTGTGGGAGGCATAGAAGAGTGGGAGGAAAGATTTCTGCTCTAGTGGTCAACTCACACTGTTTGCATTCTTACCAAAAAATATTTTCCTCCATTCTTCTCACTACCCTACCACTCCATGATAAGTTTTTTTTACAGCTACCTGAGCAGTTCCTTATCTAAGATATGTGGTTTCTCTTTTGTTCTGACAGAACCCAGCCATTTCTCCTCATCTGATTTTCTAAGGAGAGCATATGGGTGAGCATATTTGTGCTTGCTTTCATCTTCTCTATAACTGTAAAACTTCATGGCTGACCTCAGTTAAAGGATGGAGGAAGAAAAGAAGAGAACAGAAACCTCAAAATTATTAAATTGTTATATCTTAAATGAAATTTAGCTGCAGGTGAGAAGAGAGATGTCTTTAATATTCTGACCGAGGAAAGGGACTACATGTCACATCCTTAGACGGGGAAAATCTGTAGGTTAATGAGTGAGACTTTATCACTGTCTTTGCTGCAGAAAAGTTACACCAAAAACCCCAGTCCAGCCTGAGATATCAACCTGGACTGAAACCTGTACTCAGAA
>VZTT01076598.1:666-17774 GCA_013400855.1 Buphagus erythrorhynchus | reverse complement strand
AAGATGGGTTTTGTTCTGTATATCTATGTTTATTTACAACTTCCTGGTGGTGGCTCCTCATTCAGCAATGTGCTAAGTGTGTTCCTTGAAGTAAGATATCTATCAGATATTAGGAGGGTGGACAAAGAGCAAAGTGCTTTGCTGGGAGTCATTCTATCTAATGGATGGAGGACAGTAGCCCAAAATTCCTATGCTTATGGAAAACAGCCTACATACATTTCTTTCAAAAAGAGTCAAAACCTGGATAGTTCCTTTCTGGCATTTTCTCAAAAGTTTGAAATAGGAGAATAGGAAAAGGAACCAATTAAAGTCACAGACAGATATTTTTGAACCATAGTCTCACCTGCTTTTTAAAATCCCTGGCCCAAATTTTCCAGAAAAGGAGATGTTCAACTATAAAATTAAAAACTGAATATAGAACAATCTTCAAAAAAAGCAACATGAGAGGACCAGTTGGTAATTCCTTCATAAAAAGAGCCTGAAAAGTAGAAACCAGGAAAGTTACAACCTTTTTCCGTGTTAACATTATCATCAATATGCCACAAAAAATGAGACATGCAAAGCAATTACTGCAGCAGGAAAAAGACACAAAAAGCTGTATCAGAACGCCTTGAATCTATCTCTGCATTTGCATACCACTACCAGAAGTGTCTTGAAATTTGCTGTGAGCATATGGAGGACTTGATCAAAACCAGAACATACATTTTACACAAGGGGCTTCATACAGCTGCGCTAAATTTACAAAGGCAACTGAAGGACATTTCAGACAGACTTGACAGATTACAGGCTGCTGCTGTTACTGCCACAATCTCTGTGTAAATCTGGTTTAACAACAAAGAACTGACACCACACAAGGACAAAACTGAAAAACAACTCAGAAGTGCTGTAGAACTTTTCCCATTACAAATACCAAGGTAGCCAAATACAAAGGTCCTTAAATATAGGGGTCACAGACTGAAACCAAAATGGAGAAAAGGATATATCATGTGAAAAATCTTATTTTGCATTATGTTTCTCATGCATTGAAATGATGGATATAGGGAAATATACAGCAGCTAAGATTTTGTACCTCTGTTTAAAGGACTTGTCATCTCAGAATAATTTGAGTGATGTCAGCTATTTTGACTGAAACTTTATAGTGGTTGAGAAGATGACAGATAAAGTAACATGGCAAAACTATAACCAATTTCAAAGAAGTGTCAAGAATGTGAGGCTAAATTGAGTAGGGACCTAAATAACCCCTTCTTCTCATTGTCTTGGTAAAGTATAAAAGCACATTTAAAAGAGATTAGAACTCTGAGGATTCTATCTGCCAGATTGCATGAAGGCATGAAAGGAGGTGTTTGAAAAGTCAGATTTTGTAAGAACTTTAAAAACAAAAAGCCCAGTGCTTCTCCTCAGCGAGTGACCTGCATCCACTCACTTTTGCTTTGACACAGTAGCAGTCCTAGGAAGTAACACTATGCTTCCTGGGCAGTTGTTTTCCTTCTAGGTGGTGTCCATGGCTCCTGAAGTCTCTAACTGATCTCTTCTGCCTCCAAATATCTCTTCTTTCTCTTGGATCCCAGTGTTTTCCTCGAGTGCTCCTATTTCCAAGGCACAGCCTCTTGAACTGTGCTTTGCACCCATGGACAGCCACAGCCTGTCATGGTCCTTAGGTTAGGGAAATATCTCTGCCCTCTTAAAAAAAAGCCTGATTACAAGTCCAACAGCAGACAGTGGTGCTGACCAAAAGATCTGAGATGCAGTGCAACTGGAGAATCTCACATATAATACTGAAGGAACCAGAGGAGCATGCTTACCTGTGGGGGTCAGTGGAAGGACTTGAGGCAGCAGTAGAGGAAATGGTGGTGGCAGGTGATGGCTGAGCTGTGGCTGAGAATGTGTTCCAGAATGACAGATGTAAGAAATTTCTGAAAACCTTTAATAATACTGTGATAGCAGTAAATAGGTACCGGGCACCATACAAATGCCAGCAGCTCCTCAGAGAATTCATTTCCCAGATGAGTTTTCTGTTTTGCTACAATTGCACATGGATTACCATGAGTTTAGGATGAATTGACCCTGTTCCCTGCTGTACCAGGGAACGCCACNCTCTGCTTCTTCAGAATGCTTTAGTTGTACTCAGACATATATTGTGAGTGCAGAGTAAGTAAAGGATTTTTTTAAAAATCTTTATTTATTTATTTTAAGGTATTTATTTTTTGTTCATTATTGAAGCACGCATCTGGAGTTAATCTATACAGGATTATAGATACTTCTCCTGGTCATTTGCAAGAACAAAAAGCCCTAGTCCTTACAGTGTCAATCCTCGATGCAGGCACTTCTTAAAGTTACGATATTTTGCACATTCAATATGGATAAACCAGCTAAGATTAAATGACAGTTATTAAAAAATATTAACACATTTCCAGACACAGTAGCAATAAAAATGTGTGAAAAAAAAATTTTAGGCACCATTGTCTGTTGCTTCTGCAAGATGAAAAGCATACCAAAAATGTCAAAGTCTTCTTAGAGGCATTTAATTAGAGTAATTTTTCACCATGCTGTTGTTACTGTGTGTGACTCACCAGTACAGAGTACAACAGGCCATTTAGATCCTAGTGCAGTTTGGCACGTATTTATTACAAGTTTTTAATTTTCCAAATTATTTTCTGAGTGAAGAAATGAAAAAGTGTTCTAAATGGAGGTTATGAAACCTCTTCTGCCAGTTTACCACTTTACGATATTCTGCAGGTTTCAGTTTTCCATGGATCTGTCTGACACTAATCCTAGCATATTTTGGGCCTGTACCAAGATTTTTCCTGTGACAAATACCATGTAAGTAAAAAAAATTACCCTTCTTTAAGTAGTCTCTACTTCCCTAAATTTTGGACAATTTCAGTCTAACATAAAGGCCTGAATTTCACATTTCACTGTTTTCTTAGCCAAGAAATCACACTAACTACTGATGAGATGTAGGATAATTGTAACACTGGGATTCACTGACACTAAAAATGATAGAAAAAAGGATCATATCAATTTGTCTGTAGTTCGACTGAGGTAGGTCAATAAAATACTTTTAACACAAGTAAAACAAGCAAATGATCAGAAGTCAGTCAATACTTTTCCCTCCAGCACAACTGTGCATTGGAATGGATTTGTTTTTTATTCCCATATTGCTGAAAATTAACACTGAAGCAGCATTACTTTGATCATGAAAAGTTCTTTATGAGTTTGAGAGTGAAAATTGAGTCTCTACTATGCAGTGCTCAGTCACTCCACGCCTTATGAAACAGACACACAACAGCTCCCTGTGAACTTCTTTTAGATTCTTCCTGTGTTGTTTTCATCTCACTTTGCTTGTTGAGATAGAGATTCTGCAGTGAGAAACTTTTCCATTTTCTTACGTGGTGCAGTGGAATGTCTCAGCAGATCTGAGGAACAGAATTGCTCTGTTGTTTCCATTGAGGCATCTCTACCATGTTCAGTTTCAGCTCTAGCTCAGGAGGGTTCCACACTCCTCCCTGTGAAGGGATAGCACTTATTTTTATGTCATAAGCAGTAATCATTAAAATCATCAGGATCCATGAAGTTCCTCTTACACATCTTGGACATGTAGGTCCAAAGAAAGAGGGAAGAACATGGAAGGGAAGGAGGATAAAGATAGCTACCTTTTTCCTGTTGAGATCACATGGGATATAGGATAAAGATTGTACTTCTAAGCAGTCTGTATTTCCAAAGCAATCCTTTCTCTCTACTTAGCTTTCTAATATTCACTTCTAGACAAATGTCTTTAAGCATGCCTATACTGGAAAGCTGGAAGACTGTGCTGTAACATTTTAGATAGTGGAGATCAGAGCAGCTCAGGAGCATGCAGTGATGAACTGACTGGCTGGGTTTATCAGCCTGGGAACCATGGTCTTGTGCTGCTGCCTAGAGCACTGTCAGAACCAAGGGTTTTCCATGCTGCCTAGATCCAGCTGTGCTGATCTGGGATACCTCTCAGCAGGGCGTCCATTACACAGGGCAGATATTCTCAATCCACATTTCCAGTCACTTCCTTTATCCTCCTCCACTGTCCTGTTTTATTGCATCCATAAAGAGATTTCACAACCACACACTTCTTCCTCAGTTCGTGTTCCACATCCTAGTTTTTAGCATCCCTGCTAGCTCTATTTTTAGGAGCTTCTCAGCGTTAGTAATTCTTTGGTCCAGTTGAGAGTGAGAAAAGGTAATGCCTGACTGGGAGCTGGAGGGAGCAATAACCTGTTGGTATTCTTCATATGATAGAAAGTGACTGAGTAATTCATGTGTGTGGAAAACTTATAAAAATACATAGAGACATTTCTAGTGTTATTAAGCTTTAAAGACTACGCTCTCAGCTGGGCTGAATTTGAGTTTTAAATAATTTGAATTATTAGGGATTTCTGGAGTGTGTGAGCAGCTTCTAAGCAGTGATGGAAGATGTCTACAACTTCTCTTCTTCCTACCTATGAAGAGTGTGTATTTTTGGTAACTCTGGTTAATGACTGATGGGACCAATTTCTCAAACACAGCTTTTTATTATCTTTGCAATGGTTCAGTTTGCATGCCAATTACCAATTTCCAAAGTGAAGAAGCACTTGAAAGGTTCTCCATTTTTTTTTATTCCAATGACCTCACTGGTCCAGTAAAACCTATTACCTCTCTCTGTAAACCTAGCTTGGTTTATAAGCTTAGACTGTCACTATAATTATAATATTATTACTATATATGTTACTTATATCATCTGCTTACTTCAACATGAATAATTTTCTTTTACTAAAAATTTCCTCTCAAACTCCCATTCCTTTGTTTTAGTACAGAAATGGAGACTGAGCTCCTGAGATAAATTCTGAAGTTCACCAAAATTAGCATTGCTGTCTGGTCACTATACCAGGCTAACTGAATTATCAGACCTGAGACTGTGTGGAAAACCTCTTGCTGCTGGTAGCACTTTGCTCCTTTAGTGTCTGCAAGTCTCAAAGCATGCAATGGAGGAATTAAAGGGGGGAGGATGATCAGCTGATTGACTGGGATGCTGAGAGCTGGGAGCAGATGTTTAACCTTGTGCCTGCCACCAGGGCATGGGGACTTGCACTGCCTGAGCTTGCCTCCTCACATCCCAGCCAGTGCAGCGCAGGACTCAATTTCCATTTTAATTACACAATAATTTATCAGTGCTTGCCCATAATAAGCAGATAAAATCCTTCATCTCTGTTTAGCAGTGGATAATTCACTCATGTCTGCTAGCACTGATACTGTCTCTTCCAGGGGCCATACCTCAAGGTCTTTACTCAAGTTCCAACTTAGTTCCCACAGACATATTTCCTGTGAAAACAAAGAAGGAAAGTGGTGAGTCTAAGGCAATCAGAGGCTGCTAGTGTTGTCCCAAGTCACCATTAAAGAAATATTTATTCCTCCTGAGGTAGTTTCTTTTCCATCTTTGTTTCAATATCTGCTCTGAAGGCTATGGTCTTCCACTGTTAACAATTTTCATAGCCACCTTTTAGTCAGCTTATTATTTTTAATAATAAATCTGCCTTAGTTTTAAGGCATATTGTCTGCTTGGGTATTTTCCACATGTGCTATTTTTATGCAGTCCTGGTTTTGCCAGATCACTGTACAGATTTCCACCCATGGAGTTGGAATGTCCGAATATCATTGCACCCACGTAAGATTGAATTATTCCCACTTACTTCATCTCTTAATCTAGGACATCTAAACACAACCATTTGAGAACTCTTGGCATAATTTCAAATTTCAAATGTACCTGAGTAAGTTTAAATTTAATTAGCTAGCATATCAGTATATTCTTAGGTTTTAATATCACTAACACTGCAGGTGTGGACTCCTTCTGTGAAGAAGCAGTTCTTCACAGGGACTACACACAGTCTCTCAGGGCTGCAGACAGACACAGGCAGTAAATTCCATGTTCTGCAATTTCTTATGCTTGAAAAATGAGACTGGATAGATCATGTTCATTTCTTTGTGATCAGTTTTGTTGCCTAACTTCTCCTTTTTGAAGTTCTCTTTTATATTTCAGCTGTCCTAAAAATGTTGACTGCTCCACAAAGATTGTTTTTTTTTATTTATTAGAAAAAAACCAAAGCATCTTAGGTTTAAGAGTAGGGGTTTTTGTTAAAATTTGATAGCAAATTCCCTATTACATGGACTAGAATGAAAAAAAAATAAACTGGAAGCCTGCAAAGCCACCTGTGTTGCCACCCTAACTATTCCTGGATCACTGTGTTAAGAAGAACATTTAAAGCTCTAATCTTCTTAACCAAGAAAAGATCTTCCTATATTACTCTAAAACAAGTTTATGAAAATTACAAAAACTATTATTATCATTATTATTATTATTATTATTATTATTGTTATTTTATTTGACTGTGATTCCTCCCAATTATTTTCTTAAGTTATTACTAAATAGCACATTGCATTTTATGGTACTGCGGACTGACAGAACTATTCCTCCTTTTTTTTTTCCACAATTGTTTAAAGCCTGGAAGGTATTAACACTATAATGAAAGTTATACAGATGGATTTTCAAAGACTACAACAAAAAAAAAGACTAAGTCACCCATGATGGATCAAAGGGATAAGTGGATTTTCCTTATTAAATCTTGAGAGACAAAAGCTTGATATTCTGTATCTAACTGAAGCATCGATTTTAAGGGAACAATTTTCCTACTGTTAGACTGGTGGAATACTATAAATCTGATGACTAGACTGATGAAAACTCTAAATCAATATGACTCAACTATTTTTTATAATTGGCATTAGTCTTCCCATAACATGCACCTACTATCAGAGTGAAATAAAAGCAATACTTTTTCATCAAATGGATACACTCTTCAGCTTACACCAAAATTTCTGACTCCTCACTTGCTGTTGCAGAACTTTCATGGGTCATCATCATTGTGTAAGGAAGTACATATTTAAGTATCTTAAAATGTTTAGTGTCTAGGAAGTCTTCTAATTTTGGATAATTATCTTCTGGTTTTAAACAAAAAAATTCCTGCTGTAAAGTAATGACTTTTTCAGAACGACACACAATAGTGTACTAACACAACCAGAAGATAAAAACATTTGCCTTTGTTCCATAAGGTAAAACTCCTGAGTTGAGTTCAGATCATATTCAACTTTTTGATAGTATGCCATATTGCAAGAATGACTAATCTGCTCTGTGCTTTCTTTTCAGCCTGGAATACTGAGTTGTTTTGCTAATTCTAAAAAATCATGGCTAGTTGCCACAAATTTTGTCAGCTAAGGCAGAGCCTCTAATCTTGTTGTTGGGGAAGATTTTATTTAGTGGCAATTTAATTTGCCATTGGATTTAAAAGGAGTGTCTCTTAGAACATTTTGGTGATTATCATGGGAGAGTGAGTGATTTTTTATTTTTTATCTTTTTTTGAGCTTGCAGAAACTGAAGGAATAGAAAGCTCATCCTAGCTCAGACAATTTATAGGCACGACTGGCTCAATACAAAGCTTTTAAAAACCTTCATGCTGAGTAATCTGTTGACTGGGCAACAACCATGAGTATGCTTATGAGTTAGGAGAGTCAGAGAGAGAGAGATGGGATTTGGGTGTTTTACAGTATTAGGAAGTGTTAAGGTGGATGGAGAAGGGTGCTGTAGCACTAGCAAGGGAAATATCAAATATGGCATAGGCCATGGAGGTGGCTGGATGTTTGATCTCTAAGATTAGCATCATTTTAGAGCTGATTCTCTATAAAAGATATTTCCTGGCAGAGCTTCTGGAGAGGTTTCAGGCCCTAGACATATAAATGAGGGCAACAACAGACCTCAAAAAAAAAATTGTAGGGATGTGTTAGAAAGCTGAGATGAGTTGCAAATACCTGGCACTCAAAAAGAAAGTCTGTTTAAAAGAAAGGGGAACACTGGCATCATGCATCTTTGAAGAAAACACCTGTCTATGTACAAGAGAAGTCAACCACTGGAGTAATCTCATTCTGTTAAGGAAAAAAATCAGTGGCCTGATAAAATGGGATAGCAAGAATCATATGGTCATAGAACATCCTGAGTTGAAAGAAACTCACAAAGATAATCAAGTCCAGTCCCTGGCCCTGCACAGCAGCATCCCCAAGAATCACATCATGTGCCTGAGAGCATTCTCCAAATATTTCTCGAACTCTGTCAGGCTTGGTGCTGTGACCACTTCCCTGGGCAGCCTGTTCCAGAGCCCAGCCATCCTCTGGGTGAAGAAATTTTTCCTGATATCTGACCTAAATCTTTCCTGATTCAGCTTCATGGTGTTCACTTGGGTCCTGTCACTGGTCACCAGAGAGAAGAGATCAGTGTCTGCCCCTCATGAGGAACCTGTAGACCTTGATGAGGTCTCTCCTCAGTCTCCTCTTCTCCAGGCTGGACAAACCAAGTGACCTCATCTGCTCAAGACCCTCCACCATTCTTGTTGGTCTACTTTGGACACTCTCCAAGAGTTCAATATCTTTTTTATATTGTGGCACCCAGAACTGCCCCAGCACTGGAGGTGAGGCTGCCCCAGCTCAGAGCAGAGCAGGACAATCCCCTCCCTTGCCCGGCTGTGATGCTGTCCCTGATGTCCCCAGGACAGGGCTGGCCCCCCTGGCTACCAGGGCTCTGCTGACTCATGTTCAACTTGCCATCGACGCGCGGGTCCCTTTCCATGGCACTGCTCTCCAGCCTCTTGTTCCCCAGTGTCTCCATACATCCAGGGTTGTCCCATCCCAGGCGCAGAATCCAGAACTCGCCCTTGTTAAACTTCACACAACTAGCAATTTCCCATCTCTCTAATTTGTCTGGGTGTCTCTGCAGGGTCTCTGCTTTCAACAGAGATGAAGCAAAGAACTAGTTTACAGTGAGCAGACAATGAGGTGATAAAATCCTTCAGAGACAGTGTCCAGGAACAACAGGAGAATGCTCCAGAGAGCAAAGATAGTCAAAGGCAGGATGCAGTGTAAGAAGAAAAATGAGCAAAAAATAATACCAAAGAGAAATAGATGTATCTGTTGCTAGCACCACAGCATCAGCAGAGCCTCATTACTGAGAATAGGAAGGCATGTTATGAAAGAGAACTAAACAGTGCTTGAAGAGCAAGCTGACATTAAGGAGAAAAAGGCCACTGGTTGCTCTTCATATCAGAGCAGGCAGCCAGGTTCTTGCTATAGAAAACAAACTGTTTAATGTGATGTGGAAACATAGTCCAAGAATGAAAAAATGGGGATTATTCCTGTCCAGAAAAACAGATTTAAAAGATTAAAGAGTTTGAAAAGTAATAAGATACTTCTTGATGATTATAGTATATTCAAACATACACCAGTACACTACCTATTCATGAAATTTGACATTACTTTTCCAAAAGGGTATTGTCAGAGCCAGGTAATTGTCAGAGAAAGTTGAGGGTCTCAGATAACCTCTACTCTCTGCAAAACAGCGCAATCACTTGAAATTTTCTATATGCTGTGATAGTATGGCCTTATATCAAAGTTTCAGCAGCAAGTTAAGGAGTACACATTAAGATGCATATTCCAGCTGGGAACTCAGTTCGTAGTTGGTGGAAACAACTGAAATGTTTGTTTTATGCTTGCAAGGAGACTAAAATTCTTGGAAAGGTTATGAAATGAGAGATTGCAGGAAAAGTGAGAAAATGTAGGAAAGGTAGGGTTAATTGGAGTGAAAGTATTATTACATTCAGAAAAAAGAAATGAGGGAATTGGTTGTGCTTTGTACCCATTAAGTAGCTGATGGAATGAATTGTACTGTGGCAGCAAGAATAAAATTAAATCTTTTCTTATAAAGATTGCCCCTAAGAAGGATGATAAAAACAGTGTTACAGACTTTTCAGAGCTGGATATGGATCTTGCTAATAACGAGAGAAATACATACAAGGAAATGGTGGAGATGGGGGCAGGAGAGAGAGAAAGAGAGAAAGAGAGAGAGGAAACATCAGCTTCTCAAATACACACTGGAAAGATAAAAAACCCCACCAAAAAACCCCAAACCACACAAAATACCAAACATGGTAAGACCCAGACAACTGGGATATTATATTTAGAAAACATTTTGACAAATAGTCAGTGAAACAGTGATGCTATTTTAGATTTGGGTTACATAAGCAGCAAAAAAATAGAGTAAATACTCATAGAAAATAATCCTGGATTGAGTAGATGTGAGAGATTTTGACTTTTTTAACTGAGAGATTGAAAAATTAGGAAAAAAACGCTGTATGACTTTCTAGGTGCAAATGTAAAGAAACAGAGAAAGTTAGTTTACAAAGCTAATGGGAACTAAACTCAGAGTTTTCATTAGGTAGGGGTCGGATTGCTTTAGGTCTGCTTTGCAATACTCTGGGTTTTTACTAAGAAGGATGAAAGAGTAAAGAAGAAATACAGTTCCCCTGGAAAAATACAGAAAGGGAATGGATTAGCAAGAAAATTATATTTTTGTAGTTAAAATGTACAGAAAAAGAAATGTAAATGAAATTGAGATGGGATTTAAGAAGAAAACTAAAATAAATTGCTATGAGTAAGAGAATATGGAATGAACTTCAGGGATTCACTTTTGCATTAAGTATATTCTGTAAAGCAATTTTGGAGGCCAAGACTCTGAGCCAGATGGTCTCTTCAAACTCTCCCTCTACTTTCCACTCAATTTCTACACTTTCTGTCTGGCAACATGAGAAGGAAAATAGTGGAAAATTAATTCTAACATTAGCTAGCTTTTGTCTCTGTTATCTGGCCCCATTAAGTCAGCGCAGAAGACATGAATGTACCAACTTAGAATAATGTTGCTAGCAGCACTGCCAGGAAATACTCTCCTATTTAGGGCCATAGGGCTCATTCTGATGCTAATGAATCCATCCAGTATTCAGCAGAATTGTCTGCATGATATCAACAGCTCAGGTGTACAGCCAAACAGATGCATGACTGTTACCATTCCTTTCCTTATGATACTTTGAAAAAGCCCATCCATGATGGTCAAAGGGCGCATTTGAGATGTTTCTGAGTGCTCAAAAGTTTCACAAAATTTAGTTCTATGTCTTCTCTTCTTCAGAATACACAGTATCTCTGTCAATGAAATGCACAATCCCTGCTCATGTGTCCACCAAGTAGTGTGCATCCTCATGTCATCAACTGACTGAGGGTCTTGCCCACCTGCTGCCATTCTAAAATGGAATAATTTCTTACCAACACACAATTCAGCCCAGTATATACCAAGTTTTTGTTTGTAACAATTAACAGAGAGACTTTCAAAAGTTAACAGTTTTGAAGGCTCCCACAGAATACTGAAACCAGGCACAATTGTCTTTGATTTTTGATTGAGGATTAGCAAGTGGCCAGAAACACCCTGATTTCACTTTTGATTGACAGGACTTTTTTTAAGTGTGTGTGCTCCCCTTACTGAAATAAGAACATTTTATCTGTTACTCATCAACTGGGAAACCTCTCCCTACAGCTACCGCAAATTTATGCATGTATATATTATTTTCTTCTTACAGTTACTGTGATCAGGAGCATAACATCGATTTTCTGGAATTAATACTGTTTCCACATACAATCTGGTTGTACCATATGGCCATAATTGTCTTCATTAGTAGACAAAACTATGGCTGCTAGAATGGATTTATTTCAAGCACCCTTCTGTATTTCACCAAAGATATGGTGCTCAGTAAGATGGGCACTTTTCAGAGAGCTTTCAGTGAAATTAGTTTTAGATGAGTGGACACAGGCCTCATATAGTCCCAAAACATGCTAGGAGAAATTTAATAAAAAATATAAGTGGTAATTGAGGAAATGTCTCATTGTGCCTTGGAGAGTTAAGAAAACACATTCTAATTAAACACCCCCTCCTCCCCAGCTTCTATTTTTGTAGACTCAGCAAGTTTCCTGACTGTACTGGTGAATCCATTACTTTAATTATTATGCCTATTGAAACATATGCTAGACAAAAACCTCTTGTAAAACTGTAGTTCAAAAGCTGCTGTTCTGTTGTGTGATTTATTCTCAATACAACGTCTAAAACTAAAGCTGCATTTTGAGCTGTAATGTAAGCAGACAGCACAGATCAGCAAGATCATCTTTATTAGTGACTGTATCCTAGATTAGTCTCATCAGTGAAAGAATTGGTCACGACTGACATTTACAAGTGAATAAAGGCATTAGCTGGATAACAGAACAAATAAAAATAAAAACATTCTGCTCTCCTTGTGCCTAGACAGACAACAAAAAAAATTGGGATAAAAAGTCACTAACACTTAAAAAATTGATTGACTTGCTTTAGGGAAGAGTTGCAGTGACAATTGCTCCAGACAAAGAATATCACCTCAGCTGAAATCTGCCACATACAAATTCGATAAGAAGTGAGACTATATAGCAGAAAACACACAAAATAAGTGGAAGTGTTTGAGATGCCCTTTGACCTTTATATTTGCCTTGGAGAAACTGAACAACTTTAAGCAAGTGCACTCACTGCGAAGTATTTTCCACTGTTTTGCATAGCTTTGTCAGTTTATTTTTTTGCATTATCATTATAATAACTTTCATCTCTGGACTGTCTCAGAGGCAATGGATAATGATGTACTATGATGCCAAAAGTCATGCCTTAATGTTGACAGCTGATGTTTCCAATATCTTGCTTCCCAGAATACTTATACAGTTATTCAAATCTCCTGGGTCAAGGTTTGCTCTGTTAGCATATGTGTCTCACTCATTTTCAGATTCCTTCCTCCACAAGGAAATTGAATTTTATTAATAATATTTTTACAGGATTTCTGTGAGCTTCCAGTGTAACTCATGGTTGAAAATGCTTAGAGTAGAAATGGTTAGAATAAAACCCCTCACCCTTAATAATTCCCCTTCATGTTTTGTCAGCAGTTGAATGCAACTGAAATCTTTCTGTGTTTGCAAATTTGGGATTAATTCTAATAATATTCTCTTGTGTAGTACTGTAGTAATCCTTTAGGTTTTTATTCTTTACAAGACATGAAGAAAAGTATTCAGAAGAAAAATTTAGCATATTTTATATGTCCTCACACTTGTACACATCTCACAATCGCAGGAAGAAAATGCATTCTCTCCCTCATACTATTGAGCAGTGTGACTTTTCTGCTTTATTTTTCTCCTACCATTAAATAGTGCTTATTGAAACCAAAAAGCAACACAGCATTTTGAATGTATGAATTCTGTACATGTTAATTGTTTGCCATCAAATCCAGGCTTGCTGACAAAAGTTTGGTACTATTCATGTCCACGATTCTACACTTGAATAGTTATTTCATATCAAGTGTAAATTTCTGAATGGCTTTTCCCTGCAAACCTCTTGCTGCTGTATTGCTAATGCTCACTAGAAGCCAGCTGAATTAATCTCAAGCACAGCAGAACCTTCTGTAATGCCATATCAAGAATTTGCCACAGTGACATTCCTTTCCGACAGTTGAATGACACACAGCATTGCTAATTCACAAAGTAATGCTGGGCATTTTTATGCAATGTGACTTTTCATCTTCCCCACAACTGCTTGCTTGCATATTTTTTTCCATATTAGATTACTCATATGCATAACTGATATAATCTCTTTTCTGCATTCACATGTGTCTACAAGATTTAGTTATTATCCTGTCTGGAATTAAATATGGACTCCTCTCTTACAATTAAACAATTATTCTTGCATTTTATATCTCCCTACATTAGGTGCAAAGGAACACATTATGAAAATTGCTCTAGCCTAAATTAAGGGAGCTTTCCTAATTTCCATTCCACTACCCTTACATTCTGGATGAAAAATAGAAGTCTTGGTCTTCAAGTGAAACAGTGGTGGCAATTACTGGCAGGTGCATATATATGATGGAATAAAATTTTCCCTTAACTTGATTTTCTGAAGGTAAAGTTTTAGCCATTTTTAGCACATGATGCAAGTTCTATTTTTGTCCTTCTTTACTAAGCATTGGGTCTGGGACCTCCCTGGTGACTAATCTTTAAATACTCACTCACAACTCTTGTGGTGCAGCTCATTGGACAGCAGAGCAGGTGCATGATCCCTGTGATACTCTGGAGAATGCTGAACCTTGGAGAAAAGGTTTGCAGCCACATCTGAGTGGAAATTTGTGACACTTGAGACTTCACACTTCCTGTGAATGCTTGCTTAGCTTTCAAGGCAGGTCCACTTCCATTATATTTGTAGGATGTGTTGGTGTGTTTCTCAGATATTACAGTGATTAAGATTAATGACATAAGTTAGTCCAGAACCATCATGTTCTAAGTGAATCTTGTAGACTAATAAAGGAAAAAGGGCTATGTATTAAAAAAGTCTGGTGCATGTAAAGTGCTTCAAAGAGCCCTGCTTGACCAGTCAAGGGTCAGAAGATACCAAGCCATTTAGCCACACCTAAATATGAAATAAAGAGGAGTTGGATTTAGAGCATTCCCTATGAACTTCTCGTAAATAAGACACAGACACAGAGTGCCCACATAGATTGCCTTACTGCTTTTCAATGACAATGTACTGAGAAAAAACATAGTGTATGCTTTCATCAGACTCCAGCCTGCAGAGGAATTATCTTCTTAGATACTCCACAGATACCTCCACAGCAGCCATTTGTGACAAATGATGTGTCCATTTTAAATCCCTTTCTCTTTGGGAAGAGCAGGGGAGAGTCAAGCACATGGAAAATTGCCATGTCCCTGACTGCAGAGCAGTGGGCTTGGTGCTGTGTGAGAGAGTCTTGTGTATAGACTGGAGGGCCTCTGTGGCAGTGGAATATAGGCTTGACTGTAGATATCAACATACTCTGGGGCTGAGGAGCATTTTCCATCTCTCAGGTCTACCATGAAAAAAGAGTCCTGGTGACCTATCAGGACAAACTCTTCATATGGGCTATTTCTCTATCTCCAACCTTTCTCCATATACCTACCACTCCTTTTGAGGGGAATATTATAAAATGAAAATTTCCATCAGCTTCTTTGTCAATTCCTGCCCCACAGTGAGTGAGACAACACATAAGTTTTGTCTAATCAAGGTTTAAATTGAGGTTTTGCAATGTACATTACTGTAATGTCTCCCTAATGCATTCATATTTATGGTTTATTTTAGTTAATAATTCTAATCCATCCACTCGTTTGTAGAAAAAAGGCCAACAGAATCTAATCTAAGACCTAAAATGTCTGGTCACAGTAGAGAAGGAAAGAACTCTGATACATCCTGATAACTTCTTTTATAACTGGGCATTAGGAGTCCCAGCAAAGCATACTCCAGCTGCACCACATTACTCTCTGATGCAAACCCCCGAGTTGCTGCCTTGTCTGTGTTGGCTGCCTTAGCATTTGTACTTGACAGGGATTTCTGACTGACTGAAAATCAGCTATTGCACGACACATGGGTCCCACAGATGGGTTAGTAGAGCCAAAGTGTTTTCTTTCTTTTACAGTTTCCACCAATCCCACCAAGGCTGTGTGTGACATCTGCAGTTGCAGATGAGATACTTTATAGTGGTTACTATATTTTCACTGTCGGCACCAGTCCCTACTGTGCTGCCACATGTAAATTTTCAGTGGCTCCCTTTGTACAGTGTGGGGTTTATCAAAGGCAAAGCCATGTTGTCATGAATGAATAATGTCCTCATGGCACATGGTACTCTGTAATTTATTTTGGTTCTCTATGAGTAACTCCTGTAAGGGGATTTTTCTAATGTTCTGGATTTGTATAATAGGTTTCTCATGGCAGTTTTGAACACATGTAGTCAATTTAATTGATTATGCCTCTATTAAAAATAGTCATACAGTGGTGACAGTTTTGACAGCCCATCTGTAAGCAACAGAAGCTATTTAAACCCAGCACTATAATGTTGATTAGTAAAACACTATTTGTGGCTTCATATGAATCTCTTGAGTGAAATCCTCATACTTTCACTACAGGACGTACTGGGGGAATGGGCATGAAGTTGTCCTTTAGAAATCCTCCAGGCATTAGGAGCCTTTGCAAGGCAGGAGCCTGTGGCAGAGGTGCTTTGATTTTGTTTTGTTGGTTGATAGCCTTAGTCTTATGGAAGCACAGGCTGGTGATTTCTGCAGCATATGCCCCATCCAAGCATTGGCCTCTCCCTTTGGCCATTTCCTACCCTAAATGTCAGTATAGAGGAGAAGGGCAGGGATACAGGCACTTCCATTTCTGTTGAACTGCCACATTTTGCCTTTACATTATGGTGATATTTCTGGGCCAAATAAACTGACTTTATATGGGAGATCTGACTGGGATGTAGCACAAAGTAGGTATGCTGTAACAGTAAAACACAAGCATTAGCCCTTCAGCTCTCTAAGGTGCAGTATCATTCTTTTGAAGAGAAAAGATGTTACAAAAAGAAAGGGTAGAACTGTGAATAGCTTTAATTTGACAGCTCCCTTGTCACCACTGGAACAACAATGATTTATGCTGGTTGAGAGTGTAGGCCACTGAATTCTTTCTTGCATAACTAACAAAAGATTTTCCTCTTAATCTAATTGCTTCTTCCCTCTTAACTCTCCCTTTGCTCTAGAGCTTCTCCTTTGTGTGGGTTTTAAGGCTTATTTCAGATAAAATGCAAGTTTTGTCTGCAACACAGACAACATGTTAAAAAGAAAAGCTGATGTCAAGTATGGAGCAGCACTCCTGGAAAGCAACAGCTTTGTTTTCTGAACATAAACTAAGGGACCAACCACACTTTTGGGTCCAAGCCTCAGAGGTGCTGATTATCTGTGAAACCCACTGAAACATGATGAGTCAACAGCAACTTTCAGGATCTAGCCTTTATATTCAAAATATCTGTTTGAGGGGATGCCTTCTTTTTTCTCCAAAATACTTTCCAGTGTTGAGGAAAGCAGTTCAGTGACATTCTCTAAATTACCAATTTTCCATTTAATTTTGATTCTTTGAAAATATTTTTTACATAATTCCTGTGCATGATTTATCTGAACTAAATGACAGGGGACATACCTCATAGCTAAAGGAAATTCCCTCAACCCCTGCTGTGAGATACTTATTGACACTATAAAATGGATCATTAATTCTATTACCAGTATACAGTATGACGTGATAAGTGATTTCCTCACTATTTTTAACATTTACCTTC
>VZTT01076597.1:6382-25041 GCA_013400855.1 Buphagus erythrorhynchus | reverse complement strand
CCTTCTCTGGTGTGTTCAAAAATGCTAGCAATTTTCTTTAAAAGTCTAATGCTTCTGTTAAGTGCCTGCCCTCTCTGTTGTTAGGAGTGAAAGCCAGGCTGGGTGAAGGGTGTACTGTACCTGGGAATTACATGTCTGTCAGGAAGATTCCTCACACGCTTCGGAACGAAGGATTATGGGGGTCAGGATTTTAAAATAAATGAGCTATTGAGTTTCAGTGCTTATAAGTGATTATGCAGTTTTATTGCATGACTGAAGTGTGTGGCATTTCTGTTGCTGACAGGGAAGGCCGCTCTAATGCTCACATTAAAGGAGATTACCAAAGAATCGGAGATGTTATGCTGAAGAACATTCAGAGTATGAAGGTAAGAATGATCCTATAACTACTGAGCTTTGACACGGATTAATGTTAGCGTGCCTTTCATTTCCATATGATGTTGCCTCTTGTGCTGGTTTTTGCCAATTGTAATTAGAGCTTATGCTATGAAAGTTTCCTTTGATGATGTAGCAAGCATTTGGTGGATTTCTCTGGGGTTTCAGAACTGCAAGCTGATTTTAAGTTGTCCGGCCCCTTTCCTCCACTCTCCTAAGAACAGAAGAAGCAAACACAAAAGTTCAGGGATATTTTATTTCCATTATTTTTAAATTATTATTTATTTGTTTTTATTAATTTTTTATTATTTTTAAATTTATTATTTATTTATTTTTTTTATTTGTTTTTTCCTTCAAATAAGAAGGCAAAGTATTGGAATTTGTGTGGCTGAAGAGACTGTTCAAATGCTGAGTGTGCCTATTTTTTCATGCAAATATTCATGTTAAGATATTGCAGGATTAGTGACCATAAGCTGGATATTGATATGACTTGAGAAAGTTATATTTGTGCACTACAGTGCCAAGTTAGGTGAAAGGTTTTTGAATCATGAGAATAATTGCCTCTGATGCGTTTAAAACTAGAAGGAAAAATACATGTATGAACCATAAATCTAGGTGAAATGTTCGGCAGCTTTGCAACTGTTCTTAGTCGGGCCAGAGCAGTATTCTCAATGCTCTGTGTTACTGAGAAATGGAATGCAGGAGCCTGTGAAAACTCTACAGATTTGTACAGTATGGATGTAAGCTCACCTTACTGTAATGTACCTACACATCCAGGTTGGTGTGGGGCAAAACACACATTTTGGGGGGGCATTTTGTGGGTCATTCCATCTTCAGCATGCAGATCTCAGAGCGATTTGGAAAATCTCCAATAAATCCTTCCTTGGGGATGGCCACTTGGGCATTCTGCAGTTAGTAAATGGGGCAGCCTTGAGTCCTTGGCTGGAGGAAAGGACAGTTAATCATCACAGCTCTCCTGAGATGTTCACTAGGGCTTGGTTTCTCTTTCCAAAGGGCAGAGAGAGGCGTGGGGAAGTGGAGTGACGCACGAGCGATTATACGGCAGATCAGGAAAAGGGAACATAGAAAGCTCGATTTACCATCCCCAACACAGACAGCCTAGTCACCAATAAGGCAGCCTTACTCTCTCTGCAGTGTACTTAGCCAGGAACTGCTTTTCCCCCTCAAGATGTAATTCACACGCATCAGAAGAAATGCAAAGAGGACTTTTCTACCTCCATCTCTGCTCTCAAAAAGTATTCAACTCTTCACAAACAGTTTTTAGAATACCAGAGAGCTTTGGACAGACTTTGTCTCTGCTTTTGGTATCTTGCAACATTAAATTGTCTGTCCTTTGCTGTCTGCAGGTCCTTCTGGGGCACTAGTCTAAAGACAGTGTACAGTCCTCCCTGTAACTTAGACTTGGCAGTGTGCTTTCACCTTTCCCATTTTCCCTGTCCCATTAAAGGGTTTTACTTCATTTGCTTTGAGATCCACCACAACTGGATCAACTGACCAACGGATATGTGGAACAAAGAGACAAAAGCTAGTTTAACTTAAAATAACTGCACAACAAACAGAAATAAGTACAGTTAAAACTGTACTTTTTTATCATGAGACCTGTTAAAAGATCTACAAACTGACACTATGTGTTTAATTAACATGGAAAAAAAGTTAAGGGCAAGTAAATTAATGGGCAGCCTCTGTAGCAGCCCAGAGGGTTTGCTATGTCTTTTCCTGAGTTAGACTTGTAAAATGAATATGCAGTGTGTGGAGGAAGCAGCTTGGCTCTAGGGAAGGTATGTTTCTGGTAAACATGTCACAAATCACAGGAGAGAGAGCGTTGACTGGAAATGTGTCAAAAAGCACAAACTTCAGATTAAGCCAGAATGTCTTCTCAAGTCCATTAAATTTATGCATTCAGTTTCTTTTTGCTGCTGCTTAATATTCTACCATATACTGGAAAACTTTGGTTGGCTGCTCAGAGAAGCTCTGTACATCCTGAAGAACCAGTTCACCTTTTGCAAAACACAATTAATTCCCTGTGTAAATTGTTTAAAAAATACTGCTGAATTGTTTTAAGGGGGAGTTGTGAGTATTTGTGGTACTGAGACCTAAATGGAGTTAGGTATTTCATGCAAAACTCATTCACTGCTGGTGTGCAGCAGCCCTGCTACCAGTGGGATTATTTAGAGACTGCATCAAGGAGGAAAGAATGTAGTCCAAGAATGAAGAGCTTGTAACATACCCATTTCTGTTGGGCAATGCCTCTGGTTTTGTATTTATTGAATTTCCCAAGAGTTACAACTTGTCATTAACAAGAGGACAGCAGAAGCCAGAAGTCCATTTGCCTGCATCTCAGGTCCCCAAAACCACCTAAGGGAAACTGGGGCATCTAAATCTCTTCATCCTTTTCGAAAATCCCATTCACATTTTTTGGCTGTCTCCATTGCACCTATTTGCATGAGCTATTCTCATGTCATCTTCTTGCCTTTGGATTTCTCACTGATAAGAGAGTTAGTTTTGTTGAATTATGTACTTTAGTTTTCCTGGGAATGCAGAGGGCGTGGGAGTGTCTACTTCAAATGAGTAATGCCTTTTCTCCTTGGCGAGTATCAGAGCCATTGTGTTGTACAGTGATTTTGTTTACAAAATCCCCACTGCTGTGCTGGTTGGATATGTTATTGGATTAGGTATGGGCTGAGTCATGTCTCTCAGTGATTGTTAAGAGCCTCCTCTTTTCTTTCATGCATAAAAGCAACTGACAATTCACCTGCGAAAGCACAATGAGATTTTAATGGAGCTGGAGAATGGGATCAAGAACTCCCGCAAGCTGGAGACCTTTTGCAGAGATTTTGAGCTACAGAAAGTCTGCTACTTGCCTCTCAATACCTTCCTCCTCAGACCTTTACACAGGCTTATGCACTACAAGCAGATAATGGAGAGGCTTTGCAAGCACTACCATCCAAGCAACATAGACTTCAGGGATTCAAGAGGTAAGTAAAAGAAAAGACTTCAGTTCTGGAGCTGGGGATGGTGTCCAAATCCAGTAGAGGTGTATGGCTGGAGGAAAAAAAAAATCTTTATTTTTTAAGCCTACTTCAAAAGAGGATTGAGTTGCAAAATCCACCACTCAGAACACCATAAACAGTAGGATTAGGGTTGCTCTTGTATACACATTATGCCACAGTCTGGGCAGGTACTTGGAAGAGAGTTCTGCTGGGGGTTATTAAATACACAGAAATGACAGCAGGTTCAGGAAGTCTCTTGAACTGAAAACAGTTGGGAGAGAGTACAGGGAACATACCATATGTGCCTGTGTTGTTCCTAGTTTCCCTGGAGATCCTCTAATAACACAAAATACTAGCCCAGGTGAACCCTTGGTCTGACCCAGCAGGGCTGCTGTTATTATGTCTTTCAGTGTTATTTGTCGTTTTTTCAAGAATATAGTTTGCTCTGTTATCATTTCCATTATTTGTTTCAGGAGCTCAAAGCAACCAGCATGGGTTGGTTTTGGATTTGGGGTTGGTTTTTTTTCCAAACATAAAGAAACTTCCCTCCTGTAGCGTGAACTCACTGCCTGCCATTTCTTTCTGATGGTTTGTTCTCCTTCCTCCTTGTACCCGTCCTCCACACCGTCGGTAAGCTGTATGTGGTTAAGGTTAACTCCATTATCTGTACAGCATTGGTGCAGATCCATGGAAGAACCTGGGCAGGGAGCAGTGCTCAGCACAGCTGCTCCCAGGCATAACATGTGAGCTGAGCTCCCTCAGATTCCATGGGATGAGACCCACAGCACACAGTGCACAGAATGCAGAGCTAGCCTGACCTGTGGCAGTAAGAAATGCCACAGAGACCTGTGACACTGGAGTGCTGTGTGACACAGGTGTTGGTCCAAATGTTGCTTCTCCCTGAATGATCTCAAAGAAGGAAGTGAGTAGTACCTGCATTTCTTTCAGCCAAGGCTAGAGGATGAGGATGATGTGTCCATTCTCCTCTCCCCAGAGAGTGTAGCAGTCTGATTCCTGCTTCACTTTTGAAATGGATACAAGCACAGGTTTCACAGGTGAAAACAAGAGAACATGAGGACAGTGTGACTTAGAGACCCCATCACTCTGGGATCAGTTCCTTACTAAGGTGTTTGCAGATTTTTTTGAAGTTAGAGTCTAAAGGAAGCCCAAAAAATGTGAATTGAATCCCAGAAGAGAGTGTAAGTCTCCCACTAGCAGGTGGGTGAACTGTGTCCTGAGCAATGATATAAGAAGGAAGATGGAACCACTGTCACTGTTCACATGATTGTGGTCACATTTTTTAACAAACATGGCTGTAGCTGCTCTTCTGGCATTGAAGTCAGCCAGTGTTTTTGGCCCATTCAGAGTCTGCCCACCCAGCCAGGTGTATCAAGGTTGGTGCTCCACACATGATGGCACAGGGAGTTGGTGGTGTCTTTGGAGAGAATGAGGTAGAGCCATGATGTGACTCTATGACATGCAGCCCTTTAGTTGTTCTCACTGATGGGACTGAGGACAAACCCCAAGGTGTTAGCCATCTGAAATGATACAATAAGTGACACTGCCATTTCCTGCTATTTTCAAATATGGACCTGACCCAGTGTGCTGCAACTGGGGGGGGGGGGGGTGGAATGCATTTTTTCAAGCATAAAGAACATCCCTAGATTGACTGGAGTTGTAGGAATTTAAGTCCTTCATGAGAATCCATTCATTGGTGCTCTGGATTGACCATACTCTTCTTATAAAATTCCCGTGGCTAAAACAGAGCAAATTTTTGGGAAAGACTGTCTCTTCCACTGTATAAGATGATGTCCAGAGTTTGTGTGGGTTTTAGTCTGCCTGAATAGCTTTATGCTGTAGAGGAGAAGAGTAGCATGAGAAGGTTCATGAGCTGGGTACTGCTGACAAAAGCCATATTTCTTTTTGAACATTCTTGTAAATTTTTAATAAGCACTTTATGGATTTGTCCATCTAGCTGCTTTGGCTGAGATTTCTGAAATGGTGGCTCAGCTCCATGGCAATATGATAAAGATGGAGAACTTCCAGAAGCTGCATGAACTGAAGAAAGACTTGATAGGCATGGACAATCTGGTGATCCCCGGAAGGGTGAGTAACACAGTTGTGATTAAGATTTGATACAATTCCAAATCATTAGGTATGTTTTCAAAACCTGTTTATTAGGGGCATGTGTGAAATTGCCTTTCCTCATCTGAAACTTTTGCTGTCACCAAAAACTCTCAGATGTAAATACAATAATGCCAAATGTCATGATTTAACCCCAGCCAGCACCAAGACCCACACAGCTGCTTGCTCACTGCCCCAAAAGCAGGACCAGGTAGAGAACTGGAAGGGTAAAAGCAAGCAAGAGAACTTGTGGATTGAGATGAAGACAGTTTAACAGAGAAAGTAGAAGCCATGCACACAAGCAAAGCAAAACAAGGAATTAATTCACTGCCCCCCATGGGAAAACAGGTGTTCAGCCATCCCAGGATAGCAGGGCCCCATCACGTGTAATGGTGGCTTGGGAAGACAAATGCCATCACTTCAAATGCTCCCCCCACTTCCTTCTTCTTCCCCCCACTGTATATACTGAGCATGATGTTATATGGTCTGGAATATCCCTTTGGTCAGTTGGGGTCACCTGTCCTGGCTGTGACTCCTCCCAACTTCACATGCACCTCCAACTCCCTCACCAGTGTGGCAGTAAGAAAAGCAGAAAAGGCCTTGGCTCTGTGTAAGCCCTGCTCAGCAAATACAAAACATCAGTAACAAAAATAACAAAAACATCTCTTTATTATCAACCCTGTCTTCAGCTACTTGTGCCCAGCACAAATCCAAGATACAGCCCCATACCAGCTATGGTGAAGAAATTAACTCTACCCCAGCCAAAACCAGCACACCATAAAAAACAGCACCTTTAAAGCAGGAAAAGGCAATCATCTTTATTACCTTTTAATGACTTTTAAAGTTCTGTCTTTTGTATAGATTTGGACAGTTTTAGGCAATTCCAAACATCTTTTACAACAGAGGCAGTAAAAATGTAGTATTTATCACAGCATTCAGAGCTTGAGCAGTTGCACATTTCATGCTGCCCTTATTTTCTTTTTCCAGCCCTTGATGCTAGAGCTTGACAGATTAAAGGAAAGTAAGGCATTTGTGCTAGAAGAACTTCAGCCCTTTCACCATGCCTTGCTTTGAAACTCATGGCCCTGGGGAGGAGCAGTCTCTTCAGTCTACATGTAATATTGCCTAATTTTTGAGACTGTGTTGCCTTAAGTAAACACTTCTAATTGTGCTATAAGAATGCCAACATCTCTTTCTTACTTACCATGTCTTTTTAAAATCAAAGGCTCATTCCAGAACAAATGAGCCACAGTGTAATATTTGTAGCCTTTTTTTATTTTCTTAGGTACGTGTGTGTGTGCAAGCTTGAGAGTTGTCTGTTGCTGAAGTAGTTTCTGCCTCACTCCCTTGACTTTTGTGTGTAATACACAAAACCAGAACTTGAGGCCAGGTTTGAAGTTGATGTGCCATTGGGAAGGCAGTGCTGAGCACAGGTATTTCTGGATTTGTGGCTGTTCCCCACTCCTTCCCTTTACTTCTTCCCTGTCTCCAAGCAGCTGCCACAGCTCATGTTTCTTTCTAGTGATGCACAGACTGTTCACATCCTTGGCAAGTCTCTCGGGATGTTTCACAGCCTCTGCATCTCTCTATCACATGAAATTAAATGCTGTCATCGGGTGTTTCTGCTACCCTAGTCTATTTAAAGTCTGAGCAGTCTTCCTGTCCTAGGAAGTTCAAGGAGAAGGCAGATGGGGGGCAGAAGTTGTTTGCCTGCCAAGACAAGAAGCATTGGCCACCACGCTCTGGCACATGCCCAGGGTGTTGCTGCTTCCAGCCCTTTGGCTGTTCTTCTGGCTCTGACCCAAGCCCCTGCCCTGGTGCAGGCAGGGCTGTGAGGCAAATGCCACTGTAACCCCATCCTCTTCAGGCTGTCCCAGAGCAGGATGTCTGCTGCTGCTGAGCTGGTTCCTGTACTGGACATGAAAACCTCCCCATGACTGTCTGTCCTTGCAGGTGGCAGTGATCTGCAGCTCTGGATCCATGTGTCACCACCGCTGGCCGTGCTGGTGCCGAGCCTGCCAGGGGCTATCGGGTGGTACCACATGGTGCTAATTACCATTAATATTCCTTGGTGACCAACAACAGCTTCCAGTGGCCTCTCTGGTGCCATGAGCCTACTGTGGTATAGGGATAACCACCTCTAGCCACTTTTCCACCTTCAGCCTTTAGGCAGTGCAGGTGGAGGGACTGGACACACCAAAGCAAGCCTAAGGTGTTTGGATTGTTTCTCTGAACAGGTCGATCTGAGCCAATTTATTCCTAAGATGCAGGTGATTTAGGTGCTTTATATAGATTTTTACATCCATAATTACGAGTAGAATGACCTTAAAAAGACTGTAATAAATAAATATAAACCTCTTAGCAGAAGCTGGAGGAAATGACTGAAAAGTTATATTTTCATGGGTTTCAGAGAAAAGGGTGAGTTACTGCATAATTCACAGTAAGCCCAGGAAATCCAGCATTTTGAAAGTTTCAGATGTGCTACTTCTCCTCTATTTCCATCCCTAAACATTTTTAAACACTATGGTCTGAATTAATGTGCTGTATTACATGGCATGGATGGTGCTAGTGCTGGAGTAACTCACACTACCAGACAAATGTCTTTCTTTGTCTGCTGCTAATGGTGATGCTGAGTCGTGTAGCTGATTTTGCTTTGCAGTGAAGGAGAACAATGTATGCCATATGCACCACAGAAGATTACCAGTGGCTAACTAAGAACACACATATCATTAGTTTTTATGTCATTTGTGCTGTGAAAAATACTCATTAAAAACTGACAAAAGAGAGGGCTGTCTGAAGGAATTAATATCAGGTAAAGACAATTTTGCTTAGCTGAATTTTCTTAATTTGAGTGAAAGGATTTTATCCTAAAGACAGTTACAAACAGAAAGGAATTATCCTGTAAATTAGATTTCTAACATATTTGATAAAATTAAAAGTCTTGGTAACTGATAGTCAAGTCATTTGTATGACCAAGTAGTCATATTTCTGTTTACGTACTAAAAAGTAATCATTTCTGCAGGAGATACATTTTTCTTTTGTATTTGTTTCCCACAGGAGTTTATTAGACTGGGCAGTCTTAGTAAGTTGTCTGGAAAAGGTTTACAGCAACGGATGTTTTTTCTGGTAAGCAAGAAGATAATTTTTCTTTGTACAACGAAATATAACTCTAGGCATCTAATAGATACATAACTGTTAGACTTGAATTTTGAATTACAGTAAGTATTTTTAGACAGCCTTATTTAAATTAGCATAGTACATCACCCATACAGCTGGCTGTTAAGAACCTACAGTTTTGTTCAAATCCAATATTCTCTTCGTATCTGCTTCTTACAAAGATAAAACTATTTTTCATATGACAATGTGAATATAATGATAAAATAATACCTCCTTGCACCTTGTCTTAAATAAAAGCAGAGTCATTGCAAAATGAGAAGTGGCACCAGGGATAGTGATCATATGCAGAAAAGAAGATAAAGAGTGACTCCTGGTGATATGAACAATAATTCATATAATGCTCTTAGAACACATTACAGAACCAAATTTTTCCATAAACCATCCAGTTCCAACACGAGTGCCCAGCATGTTGATAGACCTGCCTGTACTTGGAGATATATTTTGTAGGTTTTGCACTAGGGAAGTTTGTCTCCTCCCACCACTTTGACATTACGGTGATCGCACTCAGTCTCTGATCCACTGGATAGTTCCTCCTCTCTTCTCTTCCCAGCCAGCTGATTTGCTTCCAAGCTCCTCATGTTGCTGCTGTTGTGCTCTTGGTGCTGAGGCCTTGGGATGCCCAGCAGAGTGCACAGATATTTCAGTACACAAAATGCTGAAGAGTCAGTGCAGTGTGGCAGAAAAATGCCTCCTTGGCTTCTTGTGTGCAAAAGGTAAAGGCAGTGGCTGTGTAGAAAAGCTTGTGAATGTGCTAGATTTTACAAGGTGTTTGACATTTAATCTTTCAAATGAGCCAAAGATATAACCTGATAAATCTACCTGAGTAGGATTATCCTCTGCCTTTAAAGGCATTGAAGAGAAAGCCTAATGAATACAGTGCATGTTTTCTTGTATACCAACAGATACTAGATGATGCCTTGGTATTATACCTGTATAAAACACTAAAAATCTCAGAACTAGACTCTCAAGTCAGTGGCTTTCACTGCCAGAGAAGTCTTTTATCTGTTTTAAGCACCAGAATCTATTTGGAGGTAATATCTCAAGTCAATACTGTGAGATTCCAAATACACATGCAATCATTGGTAAAATTAAATCCCCCTCTAGTGGCTGATCCACAAAGCTTCATGAATTACTGCTGCTGCATTCTAGAGGTCTGTGGTGAGAGCCCTGTTTCACGCCACCGAGTGTGATTTTCTTGATGCAACCATCTGGTTTGAGAAAAACACCTTTTGACCCAGGTGGCCCAGTGAAAATATTCTCATTTTATGGCAAAAAATGCAGGCAGTCATTTGACATGCTTCAGACAACTGTTGTTACTTGCAGGAAGCTCTACAAATTGAGATTCTCAGTCTCTTCAGCTTGGTATTTTTAACCTAAAGCCATCTACCTTAAAACAGATCTCCCATCTTCCTTCAGAACATGGGGAGTAAAAGACAGCCACTCTGTTTATAAGGGCTGAGTTGGTCACACCTCTTGGGCAGGTTTACTGATCTTTTTTCTCAAAGCAGGAGAAAATATTGATGAAACATACACCTTCCATAACTTCAAAATGCACCAGAGTGTGAAACATACTGCTCTGTTTCACCACTGTTGTGGCTTGATAGTTCTGACCCAGAGATCACAAAGGGAACATTAGAAGGTATCAAAAAATACCAGTGGAAAATTATGGAAACATATCAAAAACGAGCCGGAAAGGAGGGCAGGGAAGATAACAGGTGCTAGCATTAGGTAGTGGAATATTATGGAAGCCAATATTTTGGATTAATGCATTAGGATTACCATATAAATACTCAGCTTTCCTGTATTCACTGATCTGATTTTTTTTTTCACCTATATATATGCCAACCAGCACCATTCTAATGATGCTTATCCTTGCTTTTTAGTTTAATGATATCCTGTTGTACACAAGTAGAGGCCTGACTGCATCCAATCAGTTTAAAGTCCATGGGCATCTTCCACTGTATGGCATGACAGTAAGTATTGTGAGAACTTAAGGGATTTGTGCTTAAGTGGCTGTTTGTGGTCCCATCTTAATTGCTGAATTGATGAATTTCTGTTGGGCTGAAAACAGCAGCAAAGGGGTTGTCTGTCTTGGGTTCAGCATCTGTTCCTGCAGCCTTCTACACAGAGGTGATCACACAGCAAAAGTCATGGGAGAAAAGGCATTTTTGAGGGCTGCTTCCTCACAATGCAAACTTCTCTGGAGATGGGTTCTTTGGTTTTTTTTTTCAGCCATTAATTTGACCATGATTCTTACTAGTAATTCATCACCAATTCATTATAGATACAAGACAAGTGAACAGTAGCAACAATCTAATTTCTATAAAAAATGCATTTCCTAATGTTTCCAGCTTTATATCTTAAAGCCAAAGTAGTGGGAATTTGGCAGCAAAATACCATTTGGAGCTCTTGTTGCAATTCTTCTGGAAAACAGCTATTTCAAGCCAATACCACTTATTTACCTCTTCTTGTATAGTTTCAAAAATATTTTTGCTGATTTCAAAACACTTTCATTCCCTCCATTATTTTGAATGGAACTTCCCACTGGTTGGTATGGATTCTATACTGTTCTCCTGAGAATTGAGTTAAATTGTCACTACTATAGTAACTGATTTTCTCTAAACACTTGCAAGGTTTCAAGTTTTATCTAGCATTTCAAGAAATCTACTCCTTTGTTGATGGCCATTTGGCCTGGACTTGCTCTCAGCAGAACTGTGCTATGCTACAGTTTCCAGAGCACTCCGAGCATTTTGTACAATAAATCACTCTTCTGATAAAAATACCACTATTTTCTTTGACACAAAGCAGACAAAGCCATGCTTTTGGTTCAAGACTTACTATTCTTCCAACTTGCAAGGCAGTGTTTTTTTCCTCAACGCATAATTTGCTCAAATTTGTTCGTGAGCATTTCTCCTAGTTTTCTTTTCCCCAGTGGTATGAGCTCATTCAGTTCACTGTTTCACCTTAAGAAATATGTACTTCCTGCAATCTAACTGCATTTGGCCTTTTATCTCTCAGATGGAGGAAAGTGAGGAGGAATGGGGAGTTCCTCACTGTCTGACACTACGAGGTCAACACCAGTCCATTGTTGTTGCTGCAAGGTAATTCATTGGAGACAAAGTCCACATGTGAATTGTATTTCTCTGCAGCTGTCACAGTGGGACAGAGGGGCATCATTTTGTTTGTATTTGCTCCTAGAACAATCTCCTCAAAGGTATATTATTTTTGTGAAAGCCACTTGTTAAGAAAAATGTGGATGGGACACAACAGAGTGGCAATCATACAAGCTGGAACCAAAACTAAGTTATCAGGAAAAAAAAGTAGCATCTTGTGTCTGAATTTATTTATTTCAGTTAAAAGTAAGCTCGGCTTGTATCTATTTCTTAGAGTTTGCTTTCAGCCTGTATGAAAGTGAGTAAAACCTTAATTTTCATTGTTAGTACCCGTGCTGAAATGGACAAATGGACCGAGGACATCCAGATGGCAATAGACCTGGCAGAGAAAAGCAGTGGCCCTGCCCCAGAGTTGCTGGCAAGCAGCCCACCTGACAATAGTAAGTGAATGCCAGAGAGTAGGTTTTATTCACTTTTGTCAGTATGATTGGTGGTTGCTTCTAAGCAAAGTGGTGAAAAGTGCTGGCCACAGATCAAACTGAGACATTTGAAATTGATTTATATACATCCATATGTATAGATATATTGATATATGTGCTATTTTAATGTTCTTGTTGATGTGAGCAGAAAGTTTCATTGAATAGAGAAGTGACTTAAGCATAATGATTCCAGGAACTATTTGGGCAGTGCCTGTCCTTGGAAGGTATTAAAAACACCAGCAAAGCATGGTAGTTAGCCTTTAATTCTAACATTTGCAGAAACATGTAAATTAATTATATAAAATACAATAATCTATTTGAAATCTGCACAAAATTATTTCTAAAATGGTGTTTTAAAATTAGTTCACAATACTGCGGACAGAATTGATTTGTTTAATTTTTCCAATTATATATGTTGTCGCATAGAGGAAGAAAGATGCTTTTTCCCTGCATTTCATAGAGTCTCCTGATGAAACTACTGTAGACCAGGAATCTGAGGACGACCTCAGTGCATCCCGCACCTCACTCGAACGTCAGTCACCACACCGTGGCAACACTACGGTGCACGTCTGCTGGCACAGAAATACCAGTGTTTCAATGATCGACTTTAGTATTGCTGTGGAGGTATCTGCCTCAGAACGACCTGAACTGCAGCTCCAGGCTCGCTTTTGAATGACAATTTCCTTTTTGCTCCTCCTTAATAAGTGCGCTGTTCCCTTGTCTCCTCCTGGGGAAGTTTCAGGCACGCTTATTAAACCACCTCCCCCAGTCTCAAATAATGGCATAAACAGTCACTCAAGAAGCACAGATCTGCTCCTGTAGTATACCTCTGTAAAATCAGTTAGAGCAGTAATTTTCATAGAAGCAACTGTCAAAAAAAAAAAAAAGCTGATGCTCTTTAAAATGTAAAGCAGTTCAAACTGTCTTAATGCTTTCAGTTACAGAGGCATTAAGTCATTGCTCAAGCAGAAAGGATATTGTCTTTAGCTGCTGCAGCCAGAGTTTTAATTATGTGTATTACTAACTTACTTTCTTTACCTAGCCATCTTTTCTGGAACCTTGTCTCATTGCTCAGTCTCATCTGCTTTTTCTTTATTTGCATTTTCCACCTCAAAATAAACCCCCTTTTTTACCCCTCTGATCACAGCTAAGCCAATTTGATACACATTCATTACTTCTGTACTCAATAGCCAAGGTGAAGACATTGTCTTTTCAAAGATTGAAATGAAAGACTCCTAGCTCAGTGTAGGTTTTAGGATGAGGTGGTAAGCCTGCTGAGGTGTTCTTCCTTCACCAAAGAGAGTCCAAGGAGCTCTGCATACTTCATCACGGCCCTCAGCAAATGGAAGCTTATGCTCTATGAAAATGGAAAAAGGAATCTTAAAGCTGAGTGGATTTGCACTCAAGGGGCAGCCCTCAGACAGCAGGCCACCATTGCTCTAGAGAAGAGATACTGATGCAGAACATAGTGATGCAAGGACAAACATATTCATAGTTTGTGTAACTGCCTCTGTTTTTAAACAGCAGGTGAGTTTGTTGCTGAAATATGACAAAATTATTCCATACTAAAAGATGCTGACTGTAGAGCCTCATTTCAGTCCCACGTGGGACTTTCCATTCTTCATACCCTTCAATAGTTCAGCACAGGACAAGGTCTTGTATTTTTCCCTAAAGCAGAGGGCTTATTATAAATAGCTATAAAACTTACACGAGTGACTAATTGTAACGATTAAAACATTTAGTTAGGCAAAAAAACTAGTTCTGAGATCAGTGCTCATTGTTGCTCATTTTTGTTCCTTCCCTGTGCCTCAAATGATCACAAAGCAGAAGACTGAGCACACCCTGGAGCCATGCGTTGTTCTGTGAAAACATCTCCAGCTCCACTGCTGCTCCATGTGTGGCAGGTCCCGCTCATGCTCACGTCATCCTGTCGGTGCCTCTCACTTCAGCATTATCGTTTATTTTCTTTGTGTCTCTCCCTCCTTTCTGTCTCTCTCGTGGTAGAAGAACCTCTCTCTGTCAGTGACTGTTCCTCCCTACCTGCTGGACTGATCAGTGATCAGCGGCCTGTTTCCATTTCATATGTCTGCTGGTACCGAATGCAAAGCCTGTCCTTTTATGATATCCTCCAGAGTAATGAGGTAACAGAAAATTAAGGAGTACACCTGTAACTTAGGGCAAGGAGGCAGTAGTCCAGATATCAGAGAACAGGATGATTTAAAGGAAAAGCTTTTAATGCATCTCCAAGGCTGGTGAAAACAGAACTTTTTAAGAATACTTCATTTGTAATAATTACACCAGAAACCCCGGATTTCAAATATTAAACTTCACAGATAAAGTTATTAGCTTCTGCATTAGATACAGAGAATGATGTAATCAGCTATTGTGATCCAGGCAAGAGCCCTCACGGTCAACAAGGAATGACAAGTCATTAATAATTCACTGAGAACCCTCCTTCATTTGCAAGGAACAACGACGCTTGGCTTTCCGTCCTCACTATGTGAAGAGCAGTTGCTTCAACCAGCCATTAAGTACATGTACTTGCTATGGCTTTCTCCTCCTTTACGTTAAACTATCCAAAATCCAGCTAAAAATAAGGTTAACAATCTTTGTTTTGAAATCTTTGAAAAGTACCATGTGAACTCCCTGGGTACGGAGACCTCAATCTTTATCTGCAATTCTAAAGTATGTCATAATTTTCCTTTACATCACAAATTCATGTCAGGCTTTCCGTTTCCATTCTATATAAGTATCATTCTAAAAGAAGAGAGTAGGATTAAAAAGACTGAGGTTTAGTAACAGATTGCTGAAAGCCACCTCAGTTGATAAAATAATTTGTGTAGTAGCTTTGAGTTTTTGGAAGTACCCAGCTGCAAACAAAAAAACACATTACATTAAGTACTGCTCAGCAGTAGAAAAATGCAGAAGAAAAGTACGTCCAGTTAATCTGAGCATTTTCTTTAACAACCAGGTCACATAAAACCAGATAAAAGCAAATAATTTTTCTTATAATAACTAAACTGCAGGCACAGGCACCTTTCACTGTTTTACTTGGCTGCTTTTGATCTGTTTCAGAACCAGCTGTCTGGAAATCTCCTAAGAAAATTCAAAAACAGCAACGGGTGGCAGAAGCTTTGGGTGGTGTTCACCAACTTCTGCATGTTCTTCTATAAATCGCACCAGGTAACTGACTAGGCAGGTATGAGTGGCTGGAGAAGACAGCGTGGGGTTCTTTTCCAAAGAGGGAGCTGAGAGAAAAGTGGCTATCAGTTGTGGATGCTGTAGGCTGGAGCAGCAGGTGCACTGGTCACGGCTGCACACACCGCCACGGGCACACAGAGCAGGGTCTGTTCTTACTCTGCTCCTGGGTCAGTTCTTTCCTGAAGCTCTCAACAGTCACAGTGCAGATCATTCTTGAAAGCACAGCAGAGCTCACCACTGCACAGAAGCTGTGGTGCAAGTTTAAACCAGGCTTTTCTCACTACAGTTAAAAACTTAATAGTGACTTACAAATTGTTTACCATTACTGACACAAACCAAACAAGAGAACAGCGGTCAATGTAATTCACCTGAGCAAACATCCTACTGCAAAAATAGGGGATTTCTGTTTAGAATCTGTTGGACTTTTGAATCTGTTTGAGCAGGGCATAAGCACAAAGTAACTCAAGTTGCTACATTGTGCTTTCTTGTTATAGAAATCCTTAATGATTAAGGAAGGAATTGGGAGGATATTCTACAGGTAAGAGGGATAAAGAAATCATTTGCCATTCAGTAAAATTACTTTAGCAGTGAACCTGCTGGGTGGCCAGCACAGCTCTAAAAAGGAGTAGGAGTTTGCAAGCTGAAGATGAACCTGGGTGGTGCCCTGCCAATAGCAAATTATGGAGCTTTAAGTTCATCAGTTTGAAAGTAGTGAAACTCCAATACGTTAGCCAGCTTTCCTTCAAGGAAATACTGATAGGATCAGCCTGCAGCAGATCCTTATGCAAAGGGTCTGTAATGATGACCAACTGAAACTACCAGACAGTTAACTTTGTTGCAATTGTATAAATATTATATTTTTCTGCACATGTGTAGAAACAGTGATTTTTAAATGAGTGTGTATCTGCTTTCCATTTACTTCTGTGCTCTCTTTATTTAAGGACATTTGATTTCACAGCAATTTCCATCATATCTTTTCAGGACAATCATCCTTTAGCCAGCCTTCCTTTATTGGGATATTCACTTACCCTTCCTTCTGAATCTGAAAACATTCACAAAGATTATGTGTTCAAGCTACATTTCAAATCCCATGTGTACTACTTCAGGGCTGAAAGTGAATACACCTTTGAAAGGTAAGTTTGTTTTCTGTGAGAGAAAATTTTTGTTAAATTCCAGGAGCATTCTTCCAAAGGTTAGTAGATGCAGAGTTTATTTAGTTGGTTCAGTAACACAGGCAAATGGTTCAGCATAACTGGAGAAAGGACCTTTTAAAATTATAGAAGAAATTTTAAACCTGATACCGCTAAAATCAAGTGATTGGTTGTGATGATATGGAAGCAATAATAGTAATTACTGTAAAACCTGGAATTACTGCAAAAACAAATCACCTCAGTAGCTCTTCAGAACAGCTTTGCTTCCTCTAGTACAACTGCATGGGAAATCCACACCTGAAATAAAATTCCAATTTTTATAGAAGCAGCTGTTCCTACTACATATTTATGCTACTTCACCATGTAATTTTTACACCTCCCACTGAACTTCAGATACATAGATAGAGAGTCAGGGAAAAGGCACTACTCCTCCTAATTTGTGGTTTGTGATTGTTCATATGGGGAACTAATTTAGCTCTTTTATATGAAGAATGAACATGTCAAAAATCATGATGTCTTCATCAAAGAAAGCTGTTCTTAACTTTTAGCCATGTCAGTCCAAAACTATAAACAAGGCAAATTGTGGGAAAGTGGTGATAAAATAAAAACACAAAATGCCCTTATCAGTTCTAGGAAAAAGAAGCAGAAATTGCAGCTAAAGTACTTTTTTTTTTTGCTCTCAGATTAAGAATGGTTGATCTCAGTTGCTCATTGCTTGGACCACTCAGAAAAAAGATATTTAATATCTGCAGAGCAAGTAAAACCACTACTAACTTCACGAGTTCTGGGCCCCCTACCTTCTGTCTATTCTCTCTAAACCTCCTTACAGTTTTGGCAGTTGATTCTCTGCCTTCAGATAGTTTTAGGGGTGAAGTAGGAAGATGCTCCTGCAGGCACTGAAAATCAAACTCTACAACCAATAGCACAGACCGTATCTGTCAAGAAATCCTCCCCTGGGAACTGACCTTTCTTTTGTTTGTGTCTCTCCTTGTGCCTCCTCTCAGATGGATGGAAGTGATCCGAAGTGCCACCAGCTCTGCCTCACGCACTCGAGCTCTGAGTCACAAAGAGCCTCATGCCTATTGACGGCTGAACAAGCCACTGTGTTGATTGTCCAGCAGCTGCTGATTTTCTAGAGGACATTTGAAACTCTTTTTCTCCCTCCAAGTTTAGGAAAACTTACACTTTGGTAAAAGAAGAGAATAAGTATGGTTTTGCAGAAACTTTGACAATTCCTCAGCAAATCTGTTTAAGTTCTCCGTATATACAAACTATCTTACCATCATCCCAGTGGCTGCGGTTCATTTCATGTCTTGTATTTTGTCATTCTGTGCTGTTTTTAGCTTGTGCCAGTATTAAAATATTGTCCTTATTAGAGTGCCAAATGCCAAAAGACATTTTGTTGCCTCAAAGATTGCACCTAAAAGAACTCCCAGATGACTGAAATCTGAAAACTTTCTCCTCTGAGGCAAACACTATTTTCTTCTCTTTTCATAAAAATATATTATTTTTTTTNGGCTTTTAAATGTAGATGGATTTTCACAGTATAGAATATAATTATATATACAGCAAGCAGTCTAACAGGAATGAGATAACTTTCAGATTTCCTGCTTTTTTTCCCAGTCTTTCTACATTTAATCAGCAACAATTTACTAATTTTCTATGTTTAACAAGGAAACAGTTTACAGCTCATTCTCATTTCCCATTGGGGTCACAAATCCATGTGGTATAAATAAAGTATAGGGTTCTTATCTAACTATTTTCTTGGTGCAAGTTGACCAAATTGTTCATCTGTTGGCTTTGAGAAGCGAGTACTACTTGTAAGACGAAAAAATTTTAAAATAATCCAGTGCAATATTATTTGGGCTGTTAATGTACTGTGAATGGTTATGTACAAGAAGAAATTAAAGGCTGTGGTGACATTCTGCTGTTTGTTTTACAAACTTGAATGAAAACCTGTATGCTACAAGAACCGCAGCTATTTGTGATGCATTTGTAGTGTTCTGGTAACTAAATTGCTCTAAGCTGGGG
>VZTT01076594.1:168811-207601 GCA_013400855.1 Buphagus erythrorhynchus | reverse complement strand
AGCACTTAGCTCTGTTGTCTTCCTCATTCCCAGCACAGCGTACACATCCCACAACCTGCTGTAACGCCACAGGAGCACTCACATCATCCTGGTCACACTGGAGAGGCAGGCTCAGCCCTCAGTTATTTATCTTCTAGGGTAATACCCTGATAAAGCAAGTATGCAGCAAGCCAGGTGGGGAAGGAAGGAAATTACCCATATATTTACACAGATGGAAGCAGATATCCCAACTCATTTTGGAGTTCTCATTCTGGAGAGAGCACAAGCCTGGAGTGGGGCAAACAGGTACCAGAAGAAACTGCTATTTCCAACAGACAAAGCACATCCCCTTCCTTTGCTGCTGGACTTCTCAGAGACTGCTGACACTATGCAAACCTGATACAAGCCCAGAGGTTAGAAGTGCTCAACAGCAGCACCAGGCTCTATAAATAAAATAGCCAGCAAGCCCTAACTCTTATTACAACACAGCCTATTATTAAATTTGCATAAAGGCAATAGCTTTTGGAGACAAAAATCTAAATAGTGAGTCTAGCAGCCAGATGCTAAAATGAATCAGCAGCAAGACACTAACACCTGTAACAGAGCTGACCAGATCTACTTTTCATCAGCAAAACAGACTACCTAAGAAAGGTCAACAGATGCTCTTGAAGGTCTGTCTGTTGAAAGATTTAAGCCCTTGAACTCATTAGCATTATGCCTCAGAATATCTGAATAAAATCAGCTCTTGCTTTCTGCCTGAATACTTATTTAGTCTGGGGGTATCATCTTGTCTAAAAGGATTTGTAAAGGAGGTTTCTTTTAGAGAAGTGCTTACCATTTAATCCAGTTACCTTCTGTGTAACTGAGAATGACCCTGAACAGGGCAGGGGGGGGGAGGCTGTAATGTAATCAAGCCTCTGGGCATCACCTTGGCTTTTGCTGCTGCTGCTGTTACATGTTAGCTTTCTACGCTTGCAGAAATTAACCTGAGATGGAGCTTTTAAAAATACTAGGTACAAGAAACTGCGAGTTTCATAAATGCAGAACTTCATCTCAAGGGACAGATTCGTTCATTTAGATAGGACCAGTGAGATGCACTAAGTGACTAAGGAGTTTCTGCTCCTTAGCATAGTATTTCACTGTCAACTCAACTGATTCACACTGTTAGTTTTTATCCTAAATGTGTCCAAGTACAGTGGAAGCATTTTGATGTTCACTCTAGGCATATGTAGAATTTCACAGACAATTAAAAATTTACATAGCAATTAATCTTTGTTCCAAAGACCGAGGCTCAAATTTCTTACTCATGAATGAGTTTCAGAGCATGTTCAGGTCCCTGCAGTACAGCAGAGCTGTCTCATGTACAGCAGACCCAGCTCCATCACGGCAAGGGAACAGAGCAGAGATTCTTCCCAGCGAGAGCGCCAGGAGAGACCCGATGAGTCACGGGAGCCAGCGCTGGCAAGAGACCGGCTGCAGGCACAAACAAGTAGCTCAGATTTCATCAAGTGAAATGCAACAGACAGCCAAAAGACTTTCTAATATTTCCTACAATAATTTGCTATTGGAGGGGAAAAGGGGGAGGGACATCAATACTCTAACTCTTTTCTGACTGTATCTGCTAACAGAACCGGGCATGCTTCTCTCAATTTAGGGTTTACAGGAAAGTACAAAAATCACAATACAACCCATAATCTGCTTCCACACAAACATTAACCAGCAACTCCGACAACCACGGTTTCATTTGCATTAAGAGATTAGCTAAAGCGTATCCCCCGGGGGGAAAGCCTCACAGAAATACAAGGTTTCCGACTGTGATTTTCATAATCTGCCTGCTAGAGACAGGATCTTAAAAGCCCCACTGCAAATTCAGAACTCATTAATCCACTCCCCCATTTTGTTTAACTTTGTTTCAATTGAGTAGCAGTGCTTGACCCTCAGATTACAGCTACAGCAAACTCAGCTGCATCAAATCCGAAAGGAGAACAACTGAATTTATCTTAATGGCAGTTTAGGTGCAAAAGCTAAAATTGGTAGTGTTCAATTAATATCTTCAAAAGAAAGACTCTTCCCTTTCCTTTAATATTTCCCACAAACGAACTATGAAGTACCGGTAAAGAGTGTGCAAAATGTGAACTCAGGTAAAGCAAACATGTATTTATTTTTCCAATACAGAATCTTCAAGAAAGCAGAAACTGACTGCAGAGCCTTGTGGGAGACATGCACACTGTTGCTTTTATTTCATTGAATTTGGAAAGAAAGAGGTTAAAACTACCACAAACAAAAAGTACAAAAAATTACAAAGACTGCCCATAAATAATGACTATTTTATCATCTGGAGAGTGCAGAAGTTTTGGGAAGAGTATCAAGTTCCTCTCCTGTTTGATACCCCAAGAAGTCTTGTCCCCAGAGGTGGTCTGACAGGACCAAGAATAGAGACCTGCAGTGTTGGAGCTGGGCCACTCCAAATGCAGGGCCATCAGCCTCTCCCAGTGACTGGAACTGTTAGTTCCAGCAACCAACACCAGTCCAACAAAACCCAAACTTTGCAACGTGCTTGGTCACACTTCATTTAAACCACTCCTTAAGTGCATAAGTGTCTTCTAAATCAATAACCACATTTATTTCAAAATTAGTCTTAAAACTCCTTCTGCAGGTTTATGCTCCTAGTTTATTAGTATCTCCTGACAGTGAGTACACCTGCTGCTAAACTACTTGTCAATACAAAAAACAGCTGCCCTGCTTTCTCTCACCTTTGAAGGCCCACAGTTGAAGAAAATTAAACACAGGCTTGAAGCTATACCATGTATTTGTAAATAAAGTAAGTTAACAGAACAAGATTACAAAGTACAAAATGAGCCCTTTCAGAAAGTTTTAACTACATGAGAAGTCAATGTTCAGTCCATTTTGTAAAGTTCTAAACAAATATCACTGAGGAATAGGAATATTTCCATAAAACACATTTTTAATGCTTTTTTAAAAAGCTTGGACCATATACAACAATTTCAGGTGAAAAATTCCACACACACACATTGTTTGGTTACAGCTTCAGGGGTCAGTGCAGCACAGTGCAAGTTTCATTCACAGATAAAAAGATATATGAAGTAGGTACAAATACATTCTCAAAATACAGGATGTGATCTAAATCTCAGAAACCCTTTTCCCACCACCAAAAGCAAAACCTGTGGAAACCAAGGGGAAAGTACACAAGGAGATAGACTCTTTAATAAGACAAGTTAATATTTGACAGCTTAAGAAAGAAGAAACAATTGGATAAGGAAGAAGATGATTGTTAGTCACTGGAAGGTATGTACAAGAGAGGTTTGTACTTTGATTTTATAGAAAAACTGAAGCTAGCAAGTCTCCACTCCTGAAATAGAAATACCAAGAGGTACCAAAAGTAAGCACTATCAACTCAAAGTGCCTTCTCAGAACAGCCCATTTTCCCTGCTGCAGGGTCACCACTCCCTCATCTTTCAAGGAAAAAGTATATGCAACTATTTATTTCCACTAGTCTTTCAATATATACAATCTGGCAATTCTACAGAATCTTCCTGGTCCCAAGTCTGCATCAAAGTGTTTTTCCCTTTGTGTATTTATTTCCAAGTAGAACAAATACTCCTCAGTGCTTCTCAAGAAAGCCTTATTTTTAGAAATTGTCTCTGCAATTTTTACCTGAAGCAATGTCTTGCAAAGTATGAATGTAGAGTGCCTCTCTATAGATGCTAAGTGCATCTTTAGCTACCAGAAATCTCATGGAGGGATATGGCTCTGAAGTACTCTGATAATTTTTATTAAAAAATATGACTGACACTTTCAGCATACAGAATGGGAGACTAGTGCAAGATGCAGCATTGATTGTTTATTCAATAAATATTTAACCCAATTACTGCCAACCAAGGCAAACAGTGCAGAAATCGTCATTTAGAGATACAAAAGTTTAACATTTTTAGTATAAAGTCAGTTGCTACTATATTCATACAACTATTTCAAAGAGGTTTTTCTGCTTCAAAATTGAGGTTACCATTATAAAAATACAGAAACATATATTTGGGGGTTTAACATGTCTTTGCAAGTGTAATTTTTGCATTTATATGGGAACATAACACTTCTGTATTCAAGAAATTAAAATGAACACTATGATAGAGACATTTTCTGCACTGACAATTTCATGAGAGTCCTTAAATACATCTTTCTTGGTCCTGGGTATACATTTAAAATGAAGTAACTTGCATCTCACATTTATCCTGAGGTCAGCTGTGTAAAAAGGAAAGCCAGTTTTGTAAGGATATTGCAGGCTTCTTCTTCAAAATACGAGGTTATTTTTAAACAAGCCAATAAAACTCCTAAGGGAAGAAAGAACCCAATACTCTCACCAGTGTTTTAAGAAAAAAATTTGTGACATTTTTGGGAATTACTTCAAAAATATGTAGGCTAGCACACCCAAATGCTATATCACCCAACTAAAATTTCAGTATGCATTTACCAAATTTGAAACTCAGAAACTGTTCTGAAAAGAAAGTCTATAAATCCCCATGAAGAATCTCCCTAAGCTTCCCATCTCAAGATCCCAACCCACAACACAACTTCTGCAAAGAGAAAGCTGCTGAAGCCTGTGGGAATCTGCAGAGTCTCCAGGTCTGCCTGCAGAGGTAAGGATGTGCCGTTTGGGTCTCCAGCATCCACCATGGGGTGCAATTATGACCTTGTCAAAGCTCCACTTTGAACACAGCAGTTATTTTTAATAGCACCAACAATCTCTCAGATACCAGCATTTAGGCAAATACAGACATAAAATAGGTTTGCTTCTTCCTGAATCAGCACAATCGGTACAAGGCACTGCTTGGCATAGGAAGTCATAAGTAACAGCAAAACAAGAGCTTCCAAGTTTTGTGACATTTAGGTTTGTACATTGGATGACCTTGTAATTAATTATATGCCATGGCTAGAAAAATAAGATAGTCTACAGGATTAACAAAAACATCACCATCCCATGCGTGCTCACAGTTTTCGTCCTTAGATCTGAAAAAAACCCACATAACATACCAATGTGAAACATTAGAAAGTATGTGTTGTTAAATTAAGAAAGTACAGTTCATCCTCCAATCTTCCACAAAAGTCTAACCTAGACACAACTCAAGTAAATGGAGTTGGGAAATATTCTGATAACATTTGCACCAGTCTATCCCTGCAGAGGAGAAAACAAACCCAACTATTGTCTAGAGAATTCATAGATTGAGGCACATTGCAGTTAAAGATATTCAGGCATATTTCATGGCTAGCACAGGATTTCTCTGAGGAACCTCACTACAGACTTCCCCAAAAGCAGCTCCGTATGGTTTGAAACACAACTTGCAACACATGGAAAAAACATTTGGTCCTTAATCACTACTGTCTTCATCATCATCATCATCAGACACATCATTTAAAGATGACTTAGGTGACTGGCTGTAGGAGTCTGACCTAGTGGACTGACAAGCAGTCATCTCCCCTGTGGAAAGCAGGTCATAGCAGAAGTCGCAGATTCTCACTGGCTTGGAAGACTGGCTCGGGAGCAGGAACCTCTTTTCCGAGCAGGGCCCGCAGACGACGAAGCCGCACTTGCGGCAGTGGTGACGGCGGTTGACGGGCGTGAACTTGGCTTTCTGACAGCGCATGCACACGGTGGCTTCCGAGTCCGGCACCCACACAGCTGCGTGTTCATTGCTTGGGGTCTTCCCGCTTTTGGAAAGCAAATCAGAAACACACTTGTTTATGTGGTTCATCCACTCCGACTTCTCTGTAGCAGTGGCAGCATAAACCGCAAAAGACTTTGTTGGTGTCTTGATAAGCCACCCATTCCGTAAGTCTCCCTCATCCTGGATGGAATCAATGGTGACGTTTTCCAGTGGGATTATGTGCTGTTTATTGTATTTCTTCTTCTGGATGACAATGTTACCATAAACAAGAATGTCATTGAACAGGAAGAACTGCCTTGCTTTGGGCTTCTTCCTACACAGTTTTGTTAGGACTCCCTCTCCAATCAGAACACGGCCAGGAATAGTCAGGGGTTGACCAGCTGCTCCAAAGCAGTTTTCCACTATACTTATTCTTCTAGTATTTGCCTCACTGTTTGCCAAGCGATCCACCATCTTTCACGAGTATCCTAAAATTAGAAAAAAAAGTTTGTTATTAGAACAGGATTGATTCAACAGCAAGCAGCCTTCCCCAAGGAAGGTACCAACCCCACATTTCTTAAAATATCTAACAGGACCTGCTGGCTGAGAGGCATTGACTTGGGCTAGATTTAAATAAGTATTAACACCTAAGAATTTTTAGTAACCGATTAGTCTTTTTTCCAAAAGCAAAAATGTTCTGTACAGCTGACAGCTATCTTTATCACACAGAGAGCACCTACAGCACTACATTTGAGAGCCTCCGGCAACAAACTAGCTCCTCTCTAGTAAGGCTACTGCGTCCTGGTTTAATGCTCGTATTTCTCTGTATATCCTCCTGCACCTACTCCAGATAGCATTCTAATGCTACAAAATATCAACTTAACTGAGCAGCCTGGAGACCCACATTAGTTTTAACACAACAAACAAATTATATAATTGCTGTTCACATAGGAAACCACACTTCCCGAACTAGCTCACTACTGCTCTTTTTTTCCAGTATGTAAACCTCAAATCATGGGCCAAAACCATGAATCTACCTGCTGGAAACATTTTGTACAGGCCACAGCTTGCACCCTCCACTACATCTGCTTTCATGGCAAACTCTGGAGCCAGGAACAGGGAGTGAGTCACGGCTGGTGGCTCACCACCTGCTTGCTGCTGCCTTCATTTTGCAGGAGTCCCATAGCCCTCCCTCCCCACCTACACAAACCACATATGCATCCATCACATTCAGGCGACCTACACTGGCAGACCTGCACAGAGGACAAGCCACACAGCTCACAACTGCTCCTGAGAAAAAAATAAGTGACCTGCACCAGCTCGAAGTTTAAAAGAGACTACTTTCTATTTCAGGAAGTGCTAATGAACTGTATGCTCCAGTTACAGACTAAAGCTCCACCTTGTTGTTTCCCAAGTAGCAAATAAGGGTTTTTTCTTGTGTGAGATAGCTAAAGCATCAACAGGGAACTAAAATTAAGAAGTCACTATGGTGATTCATACCTTGGCAAACCACTCTTCAGCCTCTTTTGCCCTAGAATTTCCCAGGGAGAAGTCTGGCCAAGGCAAATCCTGCCAGTCTGATCCAGAATCTGCTCCCTTCAAACTCCTTGTGAGTACAGCCATGAACCTGAACTGTTGTGCTTGATGGAGCAGTCAGACATCTGGCAGAGGCAAGGTACTATGGACAAACTTTTTCTCAGCACACAGAAGACGTTTGTTCCCCTAGGCCTTGCAAAGGGCTGATGCTCACAACACTCTTTGCTAAAGCCACAGCTTTGAACGGTGGGAAGAGCAGAGCAGCAAATACTCCAGTGCCTTCTACCTGTGCTTTGCAACACGATCCCAGGTTGGGAAGTCCTCTACATTACCTACTCTTTCTTTAATCTGCACTGCCTGCCATCAGTACAGCAGCAGCCTATAACCAAGAGGAAACTGGGCTGAAACAAGGCTCAGACTCCATTGCTCTGCTATAACCTGATCCAAGGAATCTTCCTCCTATGAATCAAAGCACAGATACTTCCTTACCAAACAGGGATGAAACCTCTCATCAGGCCTCATCTAAATACGTGTGTTACCTGTGAATACACACGTCCACATGCCCAATGTTAAGCATTACTATTGTAAGTTACTGCCTTGAAAGTGTAATTATTTTCACACTAAAGTAGTTTGACAAGTGAGCTTGCACAGATAGAACTACCTTCTTTAAGCTCTGCACATGTTACATTGTATCAAAGTCTGACACTCAAGATAGAAGAGCCTCTAGAAGTTACTTCTCAGCACTGTTTTTGAATTTTCTTTAACATGCCTCACAGCATTAGTTACAATACATGAGTATTGTATTAACTAGTTTTATGGTTAGGACAATTACAAAGCCACCAAATCCAAAACAATTTTGATCTGCAGAAGGTGAAGAGAAAATAATCTGCCAAGTAAAAAGTAGTAAGAAGGGAATGGAAAAGAAACTAGGAGCTTTTTTATGTGTACTTGCTGCTGTCCTAGGCTCCAAAATCAAATTCAGGCGCCTGACTGCTAAAGCCCAGGATCTGGAATGACAGTTAATTGCCATTAACTGCCAAATAACCACTCCCATTGAGAAACAACATATGAGAAATAAACAAGCATCAAAACTGAACCAACAGCCCTTCAAACTTAAAAAGTGAGGCCTCAGTCACAGGGTCAGTCTGAAGTTACTTAGTAATCCCATGTTCTCCATGAAGTAGGAAAGGACATCAGCCATTAGAATGCAAAGGGGACAGCCCAGAAAACTCACTTTTCTGCAGGTACAAATCAATATGCACTACTTATGAAGTTACACTTTTACACAAATTATCTACAAATTACAGTGAGTTAAATGCCTTTGGTCGTCCACAGGGGGAACACTAGTCCCACCTCACCCCCACAAACACAACCATATTGACGGGTTTCAGTGAAGTCACAGCCACCTGTAGGAAACAATCACTGCTCCACAGCTCCAACTCAGCCACTGCACTCCCTGCCAATAAACTGCAAACTCTGTTCAAGGCCACTGCAAAAGCTTTCAAACTACAAGTCACTGAGAGAGGAAAACAAGGGAAGAAAAAGCTAAAGGTTTTAATTAACTGTTCCCTAGGACAATTTAAGAGAAAACAACTCTAACCAGGATCGTTTAATAATCATCATGGCTCGAAACCAAGACAGACGACTCTAGAACTTGTGCTGAAGACTGTATTTTGAGCTTGTTGTGAAAATAATCCCTAACTGGACCTTAAGCAAGAATCCTGGGAAAGTTAAGGACTATTAAGTCCTTAGATAAATCACATTTCTTCTAGATTGAAACTTTTTTCTGTAATGGATAACATTCCCACTTGCCAGCCTCAAGGTCATAAATGCCAGAGAGTGCTGCCACCAATTCCACCCTTCCAAGGCATTAATTGTATTTTCCCATATCAACAGATTGGATTTTTTAGAATAAGCACTCAGATAATTTTCTCATGAGTTTTTAAAGAACTAAAAATTAAAAATCCATCTGAAATCCTATGCACATTAATGCTCATACACCTTCACTAGCCTTTTCTGAGAAAGGAAGTAAGTTCAGAAATGGACGGAAAACTACCCAAAATACATCCTGATTACAAATAATCATAAAACATGACAAAAATAGACCAGAAATACAAGAGAATACATCCCTAACTGACAGGAGCTAAAGCCACAAGAAGTGCACCTTTTCCTCTCATGAGCACACTGACGAAGGAGATTTAAATTAAAATATTGTTTGGACACACAGAGATGTCACAGTCCAAAAGCAAAGTTATCAATTACCAGTCTTTAAAAATTACAATCTTGCATTAAAGCATATTCAGATCTATAAAGCAGATTGCAGATCATCATACCTTGGAACTGGGCGACCATATTCTCCTCTCTTCCAGCTAAACTTTATTCTGACATTTCTACTGCTGGCCACCATGAGAAGCAGATACTGGATTACTGCCCTGAAGACACAGGATCCCAAGACCTCATCAAACAAAGCGATTCCTGATTGATGGCAAATTGCTGAAAACATGCCCAAATCCTTCCCCAAGCAAGTGAGGAATAAACCAGAACTATAGGCTTTGAAATAAAGATTACACAGCTCCACTTAAGGGGAGAGTGTCTTAATACATAGTCTCAGTTTATGGATACTGTGAAATCAAAAACCTCAGACTATTATTCACACTTCTGTTATATGTGACTGATTTCACACTTCTGGCACACAAACTCCTAAAAGTCCTGAGGCCCTTATGCAAGGGGGAATCCATTTGTGATGTCCCCAAAGACATCAGATTCATTTGCCCTGTCCAGATGCAGCACAATACTAGCTGCTAGTCAAAACANCCCATAGCACCCACAGCACCCACAGCACCCACAGCACCCAAACAAACCAAAAGAACACAAACAGATCACTTTGTAAGAAAAGTAGCTACAAAGAGCTACTTTATAAGCAGGGTTTAGCAGCCTTTCCAAATAAATAAATCCCAACTCCCAAAATACTGCAATACCTTCAGTTCCTCCCTCTCACACACACTCTTAGTACCTTTCATGAAGAAAATGCTGGGCAAAGGTTTTCATTTCCATGGCATAATATGCTATTTAAAGGTGACAAAATATTTCATGACACACAAAGTCCCAACTCTTCTACAATATAAAGAACTGTCTTTGACACTTAAGTTATTTTCACTTTTATTCATAAGAAGATTCTAGAGAAATAATAATTCTGTTGCCAAGACCTTCTTGGTCCCCCCATTTCAGTCTAGTTTTACACTTGTATCCCGCTGGTGAGAACAACCATCTTCAATGTGATCAAACATAGACACCACTGAAATTTTTGAAGAACTAACAAGCTATCCACATACCTAAAACACAATCCATGTTGAGCAAGTCAGGCACTTACTAGTGTTATTAACATTCCAAACTACTGCAGCAGGAAAATAATTCTATTAGGGTTGCTGTGCACTGACAAGTCACTTTCCCCATAATTTTTTCTTTCTGACCCTGTATCCTGGAGACCAAACCAATGATCTCCCAGGACTCAATGCTTCTACAGGTCTTATTTAAAATAGAATGTTTATTTAATATACTAGCTCTGCTTGTGATAATGGCCAGACTAAACTGCACAGAATTGCTGCAGCTGAGGACAGACATAAGGAGTCAACTAAAAAGAATGCAACCCTGACTGACACAGTTACACCCAATTCAATACTGACAGAAAACTTTTCTGCTACTACATCAGCACTGTTGCAGTTAGCATTAGCACCATAAGCAGAACCACAAATAAAGGTGCTGGAAGGGAGAAATGAGATTTAAAAAGCTGTTATGGCACAACGATGCAGACTATGCAGTCACACCATGCAGACAGCTCAGCACAAAAACATTTCCTCACCCCAGCTCAGTGCATACTACCATCACAACCAGCACTTCCTTCAGGCTGCAGGACAGGCACAAAGGGTGTAAAGGAGAGGGACACAATCCAAATTCCCAAGTTTCTTCAGCAAGACAGCAGAACTGAAAGTGTTCCACTACTTCTGGCTTGGGCAAGAATAAATCAAGTCCAGTGTACAGTCCCTGCTAATAAGTGTTAATTAATAAGCATCTAACTATTGGCATTACTTTTCTTCAACACTCCTTCAAGGGAGAAAAATATTACTGGCCTTGTTATAATTGTCAGTTCATCTATCATCATCTTTGCAATTAGCTATTAGGCTGTTAACAACTACATTTAACATATTGCATTAATACAAACCAGGCAGTCTGCATTTCTCAGAGCCATGGTATCAGGACACAGGCAGTTTATCCATTCTTATGAATATTCATAGTTAAGGTGACAGCTTTAAAGAAAAGAAAGGATATTTAAGCTGCTGCAAAAAGCACAAGAGCTCAGAACTCAAAGAGGCCCATCCAGTCCTAAAGCTGCAGCAGGATTCTGGATGTTTCAATACCAGATTCAGTAACACAAGTCCAATAAAACAGTGTCACTAACCACACCATCAGAATGGACAAAGTGAGATCTAGATGTGGGTGCACTGAAGCAAATGAAGGAGTACAAAAAGGAATGAAGACAAAAAAAGCAGAAACAGCAGATCTAAATTAAAGCACTTTATACCTTGCCACCCAATAAACTTCTAAATAATTATCCAGTTGTCATAGAGAGCCCTTGTTCTCACACCTGCACATACAATGCCAGCAACTATGCTACACCACATACATTCAAATTAACCAGTTTTCCTTCTTACCTAAAGGTAACATACATGCTTCATAAAAGTTTCTAGTTAGTCACTTAATAGCAGGCAAAATTTACAGGTCTTATCATGTTTGACTCCACAACTTGAAGGTTCTGAATAAAACAGAAATTTCAAACAGATATTCATTTTGCTTCATTATATGTAAATCACACAAATTCAACATATGAAAGGTACAGAAGATCAAAAATTTTTGCAAGACAGAAACAAGTAAATTGTAAGCCAAAGACAGACAAGAACTATCTGCAGACCAGGTATCTATTGTGCACTAAATGACTGGTTTGTAAGATGACTCATTATTTGGATGCACAGAGGAAAATATCACACTCTCACTAAAAAGAGTTCATCAGGCAGAATCAGTCATTTAGTTACAGGTTTCAAATAACTGTTATATATTATATTATCACATTAGACTCATACAGTTTTCCTCTTGCAAGGAAGACAGACTAACTTGAGTTATAGTTGCATAAACACCAACAATTAAGTTACCCAGAACCCAAACACATCCCTCACTTAAAGCTCTGTCTGAAACAGTAATATCACTACTTTTTGCAGACAAACTTCCAGCTATAAAGGCATGGCAGAACCATAATACAGTATGCTACCCTCTATCAATATTATATAGATTGCTCTTAAGAGCAACATTTTACATTTTGCACTACTGCCAAGTAAAACACAAGTGTAAACTTCTGAAGTGCAACCTGTTTAAGGAATTAATGTGCTGAAAATAGTTTTAGTGTAGAAAATTGCTGAACTAAAAACATGCACCACAGATCTGATCCAAGTGAGAAGACAAATCAGCATGTTTTAAATCTTACTTCAGCCTCACTAGTTACACCTCCTACCCTGCATCCTTCAGTACATCCAGAGAAGGAGAATACTGATGCCTATCCTAGTTGGCAAAATTACATTTTTTACGGACTTGGATCTCATCAGCTGTAATCAGAATCCAAGCATTCATGCACAGGCCACCTTTATGGTCCTTGACAGGTAGTGCCAATAATAACATCTGGATTAGACATAATATAGAAAGAGGCATTTAATTAAACTTTATTTCTATAATTCAGCATGTAAAATAAAATACTGAGGAAAATTAGGTGTTAAGTATCCATCAACCCATTTTTTAATCTATTAGTATTTCATTAAATTGTCTGCAGTTACCTAAATACGTCTGTAACAATTAACTGGTAGCTTTTTTAGTATTAGTTATATATTTGCATTATTCACCAGCTGGTTTTCATTAAATAGTAAAAACACCAATTTGAGCATAAAGTTAAGTGAAATCAAAAAAATTTCACCCACAAAAATATTATGTTGATGGGAGATATGGGTATGACAAATGTTTTCTAAAGGTCTTTATCACTGCTAAAAGCTGACATTACAGCAACAACTAAATGTCTATCCTGTGCTGGAGCTACCTGGATGCTATTTAAAACATAAGACAACAACTGTTACTTAAAGAGAAATGCAGCCTTGTAAGAAGCAGTTCTTTTAATTATTCTCTTCAAAAAGTATTCCCCAAACTGTTGCATTTAACAAACAGTCTTGCTACCACTAACATAACCAGCTGGTAAGGATATAGAGGCTAACCCTGATGATAAATCAAAGATGTATCAAGTACAACAGAAAGCTTCACAGTACTGAAAAGGAAGAAGAGCATAGATATTAAAGAGACTCGTATCAAGGTAGAGATAATAGCAGGAAATGAGGCAATGAGATCCCTCTGAACTTCAGCATAGTCTTTATCCAGATAATCACTTCTGACTAACCTGGTTAATGGCTGCAGTGTTCAGAAAGGTACTGATAGTGGGACAGAAACTTTGACTTGATTTACAGCCCAAACAACCTTTTCCTTATGGCAATGCAAGCTGTTGAATCTTCAAACCATTTCTCATACCCTTAATAAATACTGGTATTTAATAAAGTCAAAAAAGCTGCAAGATAAAACACTAGAAAGAATGATGGCAACACCAAGGCTGCTTCAGATTACAGATGCAAAGATACTTGCAACATTTTCATCTGAACACTATAAACAAACGGTGTAAGCAGCAATCAGTAGCACACTGGCAGGAAAGAGGGTGTTATTGTAAACCTCTCCCAGGTCTTATTTTATAGAAAATCCTAAAAATCGTGAAAATCTTATGAATGCTTTCTTTTTCTTCCTCCCCTATGAAGACACATCTTCCTGCATTGTGCAAGCCTGTGGAGCAATGGCTCCAGTGAGGGGAAACAGATTAGCTAACTCACTCCTTTACTGGTACATCCAGTATGACCTAGCAGTCTTAAGCCTTCATTTGTCCCAACCTGTTGGTCAATGCTGTGGCACCAACCATCAAAACCATGCTGGAAATATGGTAACAACAACCACATTACTTCATACTGTGCAGCCTTTGAATACTCTGCCTTGACAAAACTTTAGAAACCCTCAGATTATTTTTGAGTCCAGCATATAGTCATGTCCAACTACATCATGAAAGTCAGGAAAGCAAATCCATGCATTTGTCTGGTTGGATGTCATCATAAACCTATAATTATTATAATGAGCCATATGATAGTTCATACAAACTATAATGAACTGTTTTGATTTTAACTGTTGCACATGACTGTCACAAGTCAAATCCCACTAAAATTCTTCTTGAAAGTACCGTGTAGAAATTCTTGTTTTTACTGGCTGACGTCTTATAGTTTAGTAATTCTTTCTATAAATTACAGTTAATTTTTGTATAACTTAATTTCTATCTTATGAGCAAGGACTGCTCTTACACTTTAGTAGACCAGTTGTGTAATAATTGCTCATATAATGTAAATAATTCTAAATGTATAACAACAACAAAAACCCTCGCTTTATTAATTATCAAACCTGCACAGCAAATGCATTGCTTTTCAAGTTTGCATTATCCAAATGAATTAGGAATTCCTGAGTTAGGATTGCCTAGAAAGGCCAATTCTATCTTCAGGATGGAGATCATTTCTAAGCAGATCTTTCAAGATGTATGACCTTCTCTTCCCTACCCCCACTCAGAAGCTCATTTGGGTACAGAAAGCTATTTTTAGCAAAAGACTATTTATTTTGCCAAGCAGCATATGTATTAGCACAGCAAGAGCAGAGCAATGCTGTTTTACTATCCAGGCTACTCTGCTGAACAATTACCACACTCCCTGAGTGGCTGTATGCAGGCAAAACCATCTAAGTTCTGCACATCAGCTGCTTAGAAGGTTTGGTATTTAAACACCATAAACCTCAGCCAGAAATAAAACACCAACTTAACCTGCTTGTAAACAGAAAGTCAACTCCCACATCCAGAAGAGTTATAATGCTAAGTAATCATAGAGGAGACACAAATTAAAAAAAGGCATGCAGAAGAGGGCTGTCCCACCAGACATGTCTGGCCTGTTTTAAACCAGCCCTGCATGAAGGATGAGAGGAACCACCTTGGCCACAAGGCCACGTGCAGGAATGGCAGCACCCTTGCTCCAAGCAAGAAACATGTGGCACCCATCAAAGAGACAGAGAAACCCAGAATTGCTCAGTTCAAAGCTGCTCCCACTATCTTCTCCTGCTTGGAGAAAATATGAAAGATGGAAATGCAAGCAATACTAAAGGGTTTGTAGCACAGGGAAGTACATGATCAGGAGGCCTCAATGCACTCCTAGACCAATTGGAAGGGGTTGTATTTCCCTTCTGTCCCCTGCTGCACTGGAAGTCATCCCTGAATGCCTCTTAGGGGAGAAGATAACTCACTGCAGAACTCCAGGAGGAACATTCTTGTAAGAGGTCCAACTTTTTAATGAAGTCAGCTGCTTATTACCACTGTCAGGCTTCTATTTACAATAAACCATGGTAGCTGGTACTGTTTTTGTCTTTGGCATGATAGAGACAGAGCTGCTGCTGGGAAGAAACACATAATTGTCCATCCCCCACCTGGTAGTCAGGGGTTGGAGCAAACAGAGCAACTACCTAAACTAACTTCTCTGTGTCCTTACCCATGTCTTGATAAGCTGAGCTTTTCCCAAGCACCTACACAGGCTTACATGGCTTTGGGCAGCACTTCAGGAGCTGAGGTGCTGCCACATTTAGATGTGCAAATTCTTAATGCTGTTCAAGATGTGAAAGAGGAGGTTGCCAGCATGAGCATGTCAAATGGCTAGAATTAAAGGAATTATTAAAAAAGCAACCAAACAAAAAACATACACAAAAAAAAAACTCCACAGCACACAGCCAAAAACCCTGAAAGCTTGGATTCTGCAGAGATGAACAAACAGGCAGGCCTGATCCACCATGAATAGTGCTCAACTTTAACAAACTCGTCTCTCAAAGCACAGAAAGCAAAGGCAACTACAGGCACAGCAAATACTTGCAGCTGTCAGCATATTAAAACAGGGCTAAGTAAAAAGGCTGATATTTTGTGTATCTAAAAATCATGTATTCATAGGCTACAGAACACAATTGTGCCTTTTAAAATCAATTAACAAACAACTGACTAAAAAAGCCCTGTATTCAAATCAAATTTTTGTTGTCATGGGAAAATACCTTAGTATTTTGACTTGCCATTTGCATGTATTTAGGAGCACTATCAGTGGTTTAGCTTAACTTCTGGTGCTAGCAAACTGCATCTTTCATCTTAACCAAAGCACTGGGGACATACACCAGAGTATAGTTTAAAAATCAATTTCCACAAATCTGAAGTCCAAAAACGCTCAAGTTCCTTCTGAAGTTTTCCACAATTCTGAGTAGATAAAAGACATCAGAATAAACAGAGACAACAGATGAACACCTTCGAAATGTGCCTGAAGCAGCTCCAGGAGACACAAACCCCATCTGCTGGGTCGGTGCCTAAAAGATCACTTGACTGGGCAGCGATACCAAACACTGGGATGTATTTTTCTGTTTACAATTTAATGTTTCCCTACTTCAACTGTGTAGCTGCTCGGAGAGTCTCTCCCAGCAAAGGTTACTCTCCAGTTTGGCAGCAGGGACTCACCCCTCCTTTCCAGGCCTGGACAGGTGCCAGGTATGCCCCTCCCATCCGATACACTGCTTTTTAAGGACTGGTGATAGCCTACTTCGGCAGCACTGGGCCACACATCTGGACAGCTGGGCTAGCAAACTACTTGATAGATATACACACTTAACACTAAATGGACATTGCCTGAGAAACACAGGAAAAAAAAAAAAAAAACCAAAACCAAAATCAGTCAAAAGGATCCGACCAATTTCTGAGCAAGCTAGATCCTGCTTCAGCTTTGTCAACCCAGTATGACAAAGAACTCACTGCATCAACATTTTAAATTTAGAAAAGACCTATTTAAATTCTTTTGAGGAGGAGACACAGCATCATTAGTATAGAAAAACACAGATCCAGATGCAGCTGTTCTACAAGAACGACTGCCAAATCCATCTTGCATGCAATTTTCCAAAACTAGATTGGCTGTGTGGTTTGTTGTTGTTATGGATTATTACAGCACACATGGAGGCAGCTTGTTAATGGCTACTCAGACCATCTCTCAGTCAATGTGAAAAAGAGGATTTGGTTTCTAGTGACTGAAATAAATTGTATTTTTCAGCATACTTCTTGCAGCAAATTTAACTGACAATACAGAACATTTACAGAAAGATCTCTATGCATCTGTAAGACACAAGTGTACATTAAAAACAGCACCTCCCAGATCTCAGGGCACCTGATTGTTTTAGCACTTGAGAGCTACCAGAACAGCTACATGTTCCAAAGAGCTTCATCAAGTTCACAGAATTCATCTTTCTTTTTTTCTTTCCACAAATGCAAACCTGTGACATACCAGGTTCACTGTTCACTGACTCATGTACTTTTATTGTGCACAGGTACTTAAACAAGACAATGTTAAAATAAAAACAAAAAACAAAAACTTTCTGTTTTAAGTTTTCTTTGGTTCACTTATTACCATTATGGGAGAAGTTACAGACTTCACTTACAGTCTAACAAAGACTAGAGGACAGGTAATAATTCACAGCATGACCAAACTAGAGAGAGTTACCAAGTACTCAGAGCCTGAGGAGAGTCATTAATTTTCTACAAAGTACTACAACACAAAAGGACTTCCACTTTTAGCAAGCCATGTTTAAAAAGAAAGCAAAGTGTTCCTATGAAGTCTCACAACTTACAAGCACAGCAATATAACATCATTACTATTTCATTTTTATTTCATCAATTTTTTTAATCTGATGTGTTCTTTGAATCCTGAAAGAGAAGCTGCACAACAAAGAGGTTTCTTTTACCAGCTCAGTAATTTTAAGCATTTCCACAAAACTAAACAAGACACAAGCCAAGTAACAATACCCAACCTTCTCTTCTCTGAGCAGGTGCAATCACCTCAACTTCTTCCTGCTCCTGACTCACCTAAGCGAAGAAATTTCTACTTCAAGAGGTGACCCTAATAATACATTATACTGTAGAAATACTTTCAGGAGGCCAGGCAGCTGATCACTACTTAACAGGATCAGACAAAACACTGCTGGAGCACATTTTCAATATTATAGTAGGAAAAACAGACTATACAGACATACTGAATTCTTTCAAATCCTTCACTCCTTAATTAAAAAAACTCCAAGTAACTTCTACCACTAGTTCACCAGCAAGAACGGACTAAGGACAATTATGACTGGCTGCAGGGAATCCTTTTCCTACTATATAAAACCACTAAAACAAGTTGCCCAAATTGGTACCAAAAATGGCTCATGCCCCAGTAACCATGTGCAGGGCTGGCATTGGGAGATCCCAGAGGCACAGGAAGCCAAAACACAGCTTAGGGCTTGGAATCAAACTACATGTGATTTTCATGAAGCTTGACAACACTGAAGTGCTGCAATCATGGACCTGTCACTGCTGATCCCCAGCAATATTTAAAATATATTTATCCAGCATTATTTGAAAGCACATAAGCCAACATGCCAAGGGTTGAATTCTCTTTCTGAGCAGGGGACATAAGACCTTTCTTACATCAAATGCTACCTAGTGACACATGGATGAATGGTGAAAACTGACATCTGATAGCTATTAATAATAGCCAAAAGGAAAGCTATAACAATGATACCATAAAAAAAACCTGTCAATCTTCAATGTAACCAGCCTTTCAAATATAACCTGTGTGTTAAAAGGGCAGTTCACTTGCCTCCATGCTGTTAACCTAGATCAGAGAGAGGAGTGGAGGGGGAACTAATCACTGTCACACACAGCTTTCAGAACAGAAGTACACTGAAAATCACTCTCAGAAGTTTTACACTACCAAGTATCGACAGCTAAGGCAGGAGAAATTTAAAGCAGGAGGAGAAGGGTAAAAACAAGGAGTTATTTCCTGAAAGAACCTCTTAATCACAGCAGCTTACTGTAGGTGACAGCCTTCCTAGGAAATGCATTCACTGGCCCTTTTTCCTTTCACTGCTTGTCAGATGCGTTTGATTTATTTTAGTTATATGGAAAGCAACTGGAGTACAGACTAGCTAGAGGACAACTGGAGAACTGCACAAAGGTTTGCACTGATGTTACTCTGTATAAGGAAGATGCTGTCAACCTGAATGGCTGTGTGTATGGTAGACTGTTAATTTGGTTAGCAAATTATGTGTACACTTTAGAAATGCAGATGTTAAAGAACATGCTCTAACTTTTACTTTTTCAGAAGGCATACTAAGTATTTAAAAACAAAACAATTACCTCTACATGATATGCTGGAGGCACAAGAAGCATTTAAAGAAAGCTAAAACTGCTGATACAAAGATCATATTTATCACTATTTAGCAGCCCCCTGTGTCTGTTTGAATCAGTAAAATTTCTCAAGAGACTGCCTCTCAACACAGTAACTAACTGCTTGCATGTCCTCTTATTACATTCACCCACATTCTTACAATCCCCATTAGATTGGGGTCAGAGGGCAGGGTGATGCAGCAAGAACATTCCTGTATTTGAAACCCTTAACTTTCAACTGGTTTTTTTTTTCTTCTTTTACAATCTAATGAATACCAAAACCCTGCTACATTATATATACAATACACTTGACACTATTTTACTGTAAAATAAAATTATGCAAAGAGAAAAAATAGAAACTCACACTTCATTTTAAAAATCCTTAAATTATTTACAATCACTAATAAGCTAAAAAACCCAACCAAACAAAAAAAATCAAAACATGATTATGTCCAAAGAAGCAGTACTCTTACCCATTTATGCAACTAAAGTCAACATGTGTGCATTTTTGACTGTGTAGCATTAAAGTGGCAGGCTGAAAAACATGCAGTCCTCTTCTGTTCAATAACACCTCTGCACAATAATATTTACTTTCATAAAAGGAGAATCTTTGTCCTACAACTCTCAATCAAGCCAATTCTCATGTGCACAGCATTTATTTCAACCAGACCACTCTTGCAGCCCTGAATTTGCAGGACTCACTAACATCATCATATCTTACAGTTCATGATAACAATAAAATTATCTTTAGTAAACAAACTCTACCATGCCTATCTATAGTTTTTCATCCCCCTCAACTATAAAAACCAGTCCTCCAATGAATCATGAAGATAAGAGTTATCCTACAACAGCAAACTTGGCACTTGCTGCATTAGAGATAAAGTTTTAAATACATGTTTCTATTTCAGAAATCCATATTTCCCTGTATGTATTCTCTTTTGGAACAATCTCCAGATTACGACACTTTTATCCAAATACTGAATTAATTCATGAAAGTAGTAAAATATACAAGAAACCTCTATAACCTAAAAAAATACAAAAATTACATGGAAAAGTAAGCTTGACTATTAACAGAGCTTGAAATAAGTGACAAATGTACCTTTACAATTTGAGGCTGTTAAGAATAAGGTCTCATTTCCTAATACAAAATCAAGAATTTGAATTCCTTACCTACCATCATCTAAAAATCGTATCAGTTGTTAATACTGGGATTTCCTCACTTGACATCACCCATTAATAAGTGCACTTTAATGGCATGCCATTTGTTTGCTAGGACACCACTTCCAACATTTTATCTAACATACATTTTCAGAAAATCAGATCTGCAAGTACTAAAAAATTCAACTCTGCCTTATATAAGTGCCTTGTCTTGACCCTAAGGTTTCACTTAAACACCCCTAGCCCTCTTTGGCGAAGACAAGCCACTATAAATGCTGTAAGTGTATGAAACCAGTGTTTGTACTCTGCCATAATTGCTCTCATGAGGCTTTTGGCTCTGTCATACCATGCCTCACCTGAAATTGCAGTTCCATCTCTTTACTGCTCTTAAACTATCCTGCATCCACTAACCACAACAGTGAAACTTAAAAGCTATCATACCTTTTGAATATAGCAAACATTTTGCCAATGACAATTTTTGTAAACTCAAGGGTGTTAGGATACTATGGATGGATCCTTCTGTCACTCTGAGCACATGTCTAATTACTACAGTTAAAGCTCAGCCCTAGATTTAAGGGAAACAGAACCAGCTCTAGCTGAAAAATTATTTCATCACTTCATCTAATAAAAACTTGCTTCTAGGTGAAAAGATGCTACTCTTTCTACAGAATAAAACAGAGGAAACTGAACCAGCTTCTCCAGCTAAAGATTTCTACACATTAGTTTTCATTTAGCATTTAAGGGACTTCCTCTGCGTAAGCTTCTATGAAGCTCAAAACTCAGGCACACCAAACAGCACACAGCCGATTTGCATTCAGAAGCAAGAATTTGGGACTCAGGCACACAACACTTTCACTGTTGTTTTCAACAAAATTGGTGGCACTAAAACTCATGGGAAAGTGTTATTTAGAAACTGAGCTGATATAAAAGACATTTAACAACACTGGGATTCCTATTACCCACTGGGATTAGTCAACAGTATTTAGATTAGAGGCTAAAAGCAAGAGCACTGCCTTCTCAGCTAAAGAACCGATTCCATTCTGCATGCTGATGACTGCACACAAAGCAATTAATCTGCAGGATCTCAGCACCGATTACACTGCTGTCTTTAAATACTTCCCTTCTTTCAGACAGGCATCCCTAAAATAATTCAATATACAAGTATCAGAACTGAAGATCTGAATATTTAAGTTCTCCTTATTTCAGGAGAGAAAGAGGAATTTGCAGTCTCAGTTCTGAAACAGATTCCTGTGTTGTGGGTCTGGCTTTAGAGTCACTTTGCCAAGTGTATTAACCTCATCTGACCTTAAGCTGTTAGGCACATCGAAGCTTCAGATATAGTATTTCTCAAACAAGCACCAACCCTTTCAGTAACTCTTAGCACAGCCTGAATTAGAACTTAATGATGCTTCTGGAACCATTCGCACCAATTTAGCCAAAAGACAATCCGTGCTATCTGGTTAAGGATATAAAAGGTCCCTTCGGTTATCAACAAGCATTGTACTGATGCTTCACGTCAAAACCGAGTTACAGCTATGTCCCTTAGTAAGGACAAAGCCGATGCCAGGACGTGCTGCTCAGCAAACTCACCCATCGCTTATTTGCCATCATGAGCAGTTTTGCCATTTATAAACATCGGTGCCTATGAACGTAAGTCTTTTGAATGAGGCGAAAGGAAAAACACGCGGCTGTCTTTTCTAGAGCTACTTTCAGAAAATAGCTTATGAGCCATACGTATCTCTGGCAGACCAGTTACATTCTCCTCAAAATAGGCGGATTTCATAGGGAAAAAAAAAAAGCACCTTATGCTCGCAGCCGCGCGATTCGCGGTTCCGCTGGTTTTTCACCACAGTGTCAACACTTTTCAGGCGACTCGCTCCGAGAACGACACGGAGTTTCACCGGGCGAGCGAAGGGTCGGGGGAGCGCGGCCCCGCCAGCCCGCCGGGGCAGGAAGCGCCCTCCGCCCGTCCCGTCGCCTCGGCGGAGTCACGAGTCCAGGAGTTTCGGGCACTTACGTAACGCCGCGGGGCCGCCGCCGTTGTTGTTTCTCCCCTTTCCCAAAGACGAACTCGTTTCCGAGACCCCCCCAACTCCCTCAGAGCCGTGGGACAAGCCAGCGCCCGCCGCCGTCGCTTCCTTCCCCAGGTCCTGCCCGCCCCGCCGCCTCCCTCCCTGCCGGCGGGACACGGCGCTGCCCCAGCCCCGCGGCGGGACAGCGGAGCCCAGCGCCGCCTCCCGCCGGGGAGCTCCTTTCCCCCCCGGCAGCCCCCGGTTCCCAACATGGCCGCGGGAGAGCGGCCGGAGTCCCGGCGGAGAAGGGCTCCGCGAGGAAAGTTTCCCTCTCGCTCCCCAGCCCCAGCCGGCCACGAGCCGAGCCGAGCCAACCCCCGGCCGCCCAGAATGCGGCCGGACAGCGCTGCTCACCCGGTACAGCCCGCTCCGGCTACCGCCTGCCCCGCTCGCCGCACGGCCGCGGTCATACACCCCGCGCCGGGGGACGGGCTCGGGGACACCGCCCGGCGGGGCGGGGCCGCCGCCATCTTGGGCGGGAAGGAGCAGCGCCTCAGCCCGAGCTGCCCGGAGAGCCGCCCTGAGGGGGACGGACGGACGGAGGGACGGAGCGCGGACAGGCGGAGCGCGGACAGGCAGCGGCTCGGCCGATCCCGACCCACGAGTGGCACCTCGTGGAAGAGAAATACTCCAGGCACGAGACCTGCCTCGTGGGGCTTTTTAAAGAGACAGAACGTTTCTATTCTTTGTGGACGATTTAGCGCCCGTGGCGCTACATATGCTCGCCCAGAGGTAATTCGGGATGGGCACGTTTTTAACCACCTCTCTACGCAGCACATGGAAGGGAATTAGTAACATGTTTCAGTATGAGAAGTTAATGGTCAGCCTGGAGAAACTATGGCAGGTCTGCTACAAGGGCTCCCTCCAGAAACACTGTCAACACAAGGAGCCCCTTCAGATCTGTGTCAGAATTCTTTGTGTGTACATATCGAGTCATCCAGAGCAGTATTTTCCAAATCTAGCCGGCTGCTCAGCAGCTCACCTGATCCTCTAGGATTTCCAGCCGTTGATGGATGCTGTCAGAGGGGAAGGGTGGCTGCGAAGGTTCTGAAGAGCTGTGGAGCAAGGGGGAAGGCGGGGTAAGAGGGTACAGCACCATTAACTTCTATGGTGTTGCTCTGGAAAATGGCCCAAAAATTTCACTTGCATGTAATATGGCAGTTTCATTATTCAAATTTCACATTATTGAGCAATAATGTGGTTCGCTTTTCTGGGGATTAAAAATAGGTAGTGGGGCTTTCCAGTAGAAATCATGAACCTGCTGAGCTTTCTGACTTTCAACTGAGTTTTCTATCCCAGCTCAGCCACAGATAGGCAAGAAGCAGATCACTAAGCTGGGTTCTCCTGTGGAAGAGAGACGCAGGAAAGGGAGCAGGACATGGAGGTCTGAGCACCCTACAGCATGACAATCTGGTCTTCCACTTCTCCCTAAAATCCATCCAGTGTGTCAGCCTGAGCCGTCATGTAATTATTCTTAATGCACTGATTTATACAAGGTGTGAGCCAAGCTGTTTAACATGAGTTTTTTGGAAACAGGTGCTTTTGGCTGTTTAAGCCATAAATCTGAGAGTGTGTGCAGTAGGGTGTATTTGGCAGGTGCTTCATGTGTAAAGAATTCAGGCACAGCCAGTATTTAAATTGGGCACAAGTGTCTTCATTTTGTGAATGCCAGTTGCAGAGAGATCTTCACACCAGAGGATCTTTTATGTATGGGCTGGGCTGGTTCCTGTGAACCAAAAAGATCCTTTTGTGTTGTAAACTTCTGTAGATTTAACTAGTCTTCTAAATCAATTTTCTTGGCATCAGAAGCAGCTTCATGGTTAATCAAATTTTCTTTCATGATTACAAATAATTTTATAACACCCAGTCGAATTAAGATGCAGCAGAAAGTTGGATACAGGCAAAGTGAGGCAGTCCTAGTGTTTCTGCCTGTGTGTCTGTGTCTTAATTCTCCTCATGAAGTGCAAACTGATTAGTTAGGAAAAACTAACATTGTTTTCTGAAAGGTTTGTAAAGTGTAACTAACAGCAGTGAGATGCTTTTTCTACCATATGTAGTAATAGAAAATCAGCACAAAACCTTAACTCTGGTTAAGAGAAGAGAAGAATAAGTAATGAGGAAGGCTGGGAACTAAAAATGACTTAATGTTATCATGCAAAGCAACCTTAGTGCTGTGAAAGCCTGCCATAATGTTTTTCTGGTTTTTTCCTAATCTTCAGAATTCTTTTTTTCCTACTGAATGGGATTTTTTACTCTGTTCAGCAAGAGGAGAAAATAAACCTGAAAATGGTCTGTTTGCAAATCCTCAAACACTTGTTCCTAAGTCTATTAAAAAAGTAAACATTTGACCTAATTTTTAAGTAGTGTTGAAAAACTTGGCTAAATGCCAGTGATTCTTGCTTTGTGTTCACTATATCGAAATGTCATACTGATCATGTGTGCCGGTTTCAATGGGGTTTTTTGTGTTTATCTATCTCTGCTCTTACATGTTAACTTTGTATCTTAGTACTGCAGAAACAATCTTGCAAAAAACTGGCTGTAAAGAGAAGATGCATAGAAGGCAAAGGACGGGAGATCAGGGGGTGTTCTACTGGAGAAAGTAGACATTAATTTATTTTACTATTTCACATAGGGTGATTATTTATGTGTAATTTTAATTTAGCTGAAAAAAACTTCTTCCCAAGCATAGTGTAGTCTAAAGTGACATTTATTTTTGCTCTCTAATTGTAATCTTACTGTCAGTTATGCTAGAGCTGTGCTTTAAGGGTGGAGGAAATACCTTCTTCAGAAAATTTGAAAAATAGCAGTGATATGCTGCAACACATCTTATACTGTGCTTCCTGAATTGCCTTATGATTTTTGAATGGACACTGTTAACACACAGCTGTTTCAGGGCTTGCATTTTCACTTCAAATCTTCACAGCGATCACATGAAAATTGAAGCAAATCTGTTGGTGTTGAGCCAATGCAAATAGTTGTTTCAGTAAGGATTTTTACTTCATGTCAGTGAGACATTTGCACTATTTATGAAAGCTTCCAGTAATGGGCTCTCCACAACTCCCTTGGCTTACAGGTTTCTCTCAAGCAATTTGAAAATTGCTCTAAACCTTTCCTTTGTGTTGACATTGAATTTCTAATGGCACCTTATTGAGGCTGCAGCTTTCTTTAACATATGAAAGTACTCCAAAATTTTAGCAGTAGTAAAAAGTAGTTTTAAGAAAATTAAAAAGTAATATTTTAAAAATTTTTAGAAACCTGCATATATGTAGGTTCAGATATTTATTGTGAGGCAAGATTATCGTTTAAAGGTGTCTTGCCTTTAGAAGTTGGAGTTGGAGATTTTTTGCTTTAGAGTTCCACATACAATGACTTACCTACTGCTATTCAACTGTAGTTTGCTTCATGGAAGTCCACTTGTTTCTCCCACAAACTCTGGGGTTTTTTTTTCAAATGCTCAAGCATCAGTTTTACAATTGACAGAACCTGCAACCAGAATCTTGCAGCGTTTTGTTGTGCTTGGGCTAAAAGAGGAAACTGTCCCCTTACACAGCTGAGTTCCGTGTTACAAAATGAAATTATTAGAGATTTAATTACTAACATTGTATATTCTCGGTCAGCAAAATTCAGCCATCGTATATTGAAATGGGACTTTAAATGCTTTGCTTTCAGTAACTTTAAAAAGTATTACAAACAATGAAAATAAAATCTTTATGTCTTTTGCTTCTTTATTAAATGAAATTCGTTTTGAAGCAGCAGCATCTTGGCTTTTCTAGCTGATGGAAAAGCAGAAATGCAGAAGACCTTCCCAGTTTTAGATTACTTCTTATATCACCTGCAAAGGGAGACCCAGAAACTTAAAGTTATTCAAGGGGCAATTAAATGCTTTACTCTCAAATCTTGCCTTTTGTGAAAATGAGAATGAACATGCATAACTGTTCTAAGTTATTCTGGTCTCAGCTTCTGCACAGGAAGTTTGTTTGGCTCCACTGTGTTGTAGCCACCTCTGTTGGTTTGTCAGAGCTTTTGGATGTGTCCTTCTGGGATGTTACTGTCTTTTTCTCTATGATTTGTACATACACATTATCCTCTTTATTAATTTAATTTTCTGCCTTGTTGAATTGTGTAGGAACCCTTTTGATTTTTCTCACATTTTGGTTTTACTGTTGTCTTACCCATGAGGTGTTTTGCTGAGGAGAGCAGAGCTGTGTGTTTTACGCATGGGGGTTGTAATAGACACTTTTCCATTATGGTTTTTTTCTTCAGTGGTTTTTTTTTTTTTAATTGCGGAGATTTCCTATTCTATGGTACACCAGGGACTGGAAAGACACTGGTAGCTTGTGCACTTGCTAATGAATGTAGCCAGGGTAATGGGGGATTAATCTTTTTTTATGAGAAATGGTGTCAAATGCCTGAGTAAATTGGTAGGAGAATATGAATGACAATTTTGTTTAATATTTGAGCAGGTAAGATTGAAATGTGCCACATGTTCTGTCTGAGTTGTAACTAATTTTCTGCAGTCAAGAAGAAATTATTTTTCATGTTTTGTCAGGTCCTTCCATTGAAATGGGACTGTCTGTTTCCTTTTCCAGTGGGGTTTTTGGGGGGCTGGAAATCTTGGGATGTATTGAGAAATATTAATAATGCAAACAAAATTTTTCAAAGCACCACCATCCCCCTCAAAAAATCCCCAAACTAACCAGTTCCAGTGCTCTTGTAACCATAATGTTTTACAGTATTTTCTCTTTCAAATAGTGCTGTTTTCCTGATGCCAGTGTTTTCTTTGTAGGCCTACCAGATGCAACCTTCAATTATTTTCCTGGCTGAGACTGATGCTCTTGCTCCCATGTGCACCGCAAACAAGACCAGGTTCATAGGTAGGACATGTCTTGTATTTTGTGTAGAAGGTGCTTGATCTTTGTGAAAAGAAGACTGCAACCTATTTAACTTGATGTGACACCTTCATTTAGCCTGAAAACTAGTGATTCAGTGTTAGTGAATTTCAGATTATTTGTAAATGAGAATTGAAAACAATTCACTAAGCTTGAAAACAGCCCAAGGTCTGTGTTATCTTATCTGTATCTAATGTCTTAAAATGAGTCTTTTGCAAATCAGCATCTCATCATTAAAAGCTTGTCCTTTTTGAGGGATCAGTGGAGATACATGGAACTGAAGAAAATTTACTAAACCAGTGAATGAAAATGTATTTTTCTGTTAGCTCTGTTGTAGGAACACTTCTGGCACTAATGGATGGGCTTCACTGGCAGAAAGGTTGGGGTAATCAGAGCCATCAGCAGACTGGAACCTGTAGATCCTGCTTTACAAAGACTGGACACTTTGTGCGAGAATTCCACTTCAACTTGCCAAACAGAGAGGTCAGAACTTCAACTCAGCCTTAGTGCTTATGAGGCAAAGTCCATGTTTATAACAAACCCCTGTAACAAGGCAGCATTGCAGAGCAGTGCAAGTCTCCATCAGCAGTGTCCAGCTTGGACACCAGAGAGCTGTCTGGAGACTGCATTTACTGTGGAGGCCAGACCTGGTACTGGATATGTGTGAGTAAGATGATCTCAACAGGCAATTAATTCTCTGATCATTTTTGGTTTCAATTTGACCAGTGATGGAAATGGGATGGTGCCAGACACCAAAATGTTTAAAAAAGAATGAGTTCCTGAATTAATTTTAAAGTATGGCTATAGCATCTTGAAGGCAAAAAAATGGTGTGCACACAATAATTTCTTTTTGGTAACAAAAGCTTTGATCAAGGCTGATGCTGGAGCAAAGTGTGTTGGGATCTAACATTCTTACTTGTACTTATTAACAGAGACTTGGACTAAGATGTAAAGCACACTGCACAGGTGCAAGGGTTGGGAACCTTCTAGCTCACTGGCAACAGCTAAGCAAAAAAATGAGTATGTAGCAACCAAAAAGTTTTGGGATGGGGGTGGTGTGTGGGGGACAGTGTGCAAAACTGGAACCCTGGTTTTGTGGTTTTTCTCTGGCTATCACTAATACTTTTTAGCACTTTTTGGAAAAAAAAGATAAAAGGCTTCTTGAATTGAAGACTAGTAAAAGTGCACTAAACAGCACATTTAACATAAACATTTTGTCTCCAGTTTTTATTTGCATCCAGGAACAGAAGATGAGGTGCCATGAAACAGATCTAATACACGATTTCCTACTGTGGAAGAATTCTAAAAATCTGCCATAATTAATCAGGAAATACTTCAAAGAGAATCTTGCAAAGATCAGAGATAAGGATAGGTGACATTTGACATTTTCTGGATGAGTGACAGTAGTTCGAGTTATACATTCTCTTCTTGGTAGTAACTGTAGTAATTTGGAATGGAGTGCTAGGACTGTTTTCCAGCTAGAACTGGCAGAAAAGCAAATTGAATGAACTGAGACTGCCACCATGAAATTTTGCTAAATTGCAGAGAATTTGATGAGAAATCTAAGTTTTCAGATAAGGTTTTCACTACAAATTTTTCCTCATGATCATTAGATCTCACACTTAGGAAGACTCACTTTTGATGGAAGGTATACATGCCTTTTATTTCACTGCAACCTGTAGCAAGTGTTTAATGTAACAAGTTGAGAATTATTAACTTTCCCACTTGAAGACGAAAGGAGTGTTTAAAATGCTTAAAAGTATAGCAGATAAGAAAAGTATTTGCGTTGGGGTGAGGGATTTGCAGAGGGGTATTGTGTTTTTTAAGAGAAAACTTAGGGCAAACTAAATTGCAATCATTTTGTTTTCAGGCAAGAAAAGAGATTTTCAAAAGTCACACGAGATGGACCCTGAAGCCATTGGACAACTTTCTTGAAGAGCTGGCTGTGTTATAAATAACTGTTGGTGAAATACGTGGTTAACAAAAACTTTCAAGGAAGAAAAAAACCTGAACACCAAACGATCCCACGTTTAAATGACAGGTGCATAAAACCCCAGGCAGGACTTTCAGATGCACTTCAGGAGCCACAGGGAGCAAGAAATGATCTTCCCTGGGAGTTGGAACGTGGCACATTACAGCAAGCCAACCTGTTTGCTGTGCTACACTAAGCCTGCTCTGAAGGCTTTCCAGGGGAAATTAGGAGCTGTTCCCAAAGTCACTGTTGGTTTTCCATGCTCCTGAGCTGCCCAAGAGATGTAAAAGATGAAGCAGGAAGGACTCATAGGACTGTCTGTGCTCGTATGACAGCACGTGGTTGGCCAGGAACATGCTATAGATCAGGCACTGCAGAGCATAATTGAAGAAACAAGGGTTGCCCGGGCTTTGGAGGCCACCTTCAACATTCCACTTTTCCTGCCAGGCCATGAAACTCTTCTGTGGAAGAAGATCCCATTCTGGCAGAGCCATTTTAAGATGGAGGAGGACACTCATGCACAAGCACCAATATTGCAATGGTTGCAATGCCTTGGTTTTGGGTCCATTCTTTCTTGCATGCTCAAACTCTTAGCAGATATCAGAAGCAATTTAATTGTCCCACACTCCTCAGTGCCTCTTGCTGACCACCCTATTCCTGCAGTGGTGCTGCACAGGACTTCCTGCCAAGCCCCATCTCCCAGGAGCTCGCCTGCAAATTTTCTTCAATTTCTGGATTTCTCATTCCCACAGTACCTTCCATAAAGATCTGCACTCAACCCAGCTTTCCCACACCAGCACTCTGTGTCTCCTGTGACTCAGCACCTGCTCCAGGGGGCAAGCCTGGAGTAATAAGGGTGGTCTGAGTCAGGGGTGTCCCTGCAGCCTCCTCACGGCTTCAGTCCCATTCTGTCGTGTTCAGGCAGCACACGAGTGGACACAGCAAAGACTGAAACCAGCACCAGAAGCTGGGAATTAGGTCAAGGTGCTCCAGCCCCAGCTGTCCCTGGGCAGGGACAATTCCTGTCCTTCCTGTCCACAAGAAGAGACAGTGCATGGCGTTAAAAAGACACTATGGAATGGTCCTGGAGTGACTGGGAGAGACTGAAGGCAACCACAGAGAGACAGAGTGACATAAGTACTTCTCTAAGGATGTTGATTCCCACCCAGGAGCCACAGCATCAGGGTGACCTCAATCCCAGGGACCCCAATAGCCCGTGCCTGGAATCCCATGCTACATTCCAACCTACTGCCATCGCCCCCCCACACACACCCCTTTGGGGATCATACCCTGGCAAGCTCATCCCAGCACCCTGTGCCTGCTAAGCCAGCATTCCTAAGGCCCCTCACTCAACCAGCACTGTTCCACCACTGTGTCCCTGCCTTAATCAGTAAATGCTGGACTGATGCCAGAGGGTTGTGTGTTTCCTGGGTGTCCCCATGCACTGGCTGTGTGTCCCTTGGTGTTGAGTCCAGTCAGAACACATCCATGTCTTGATGGGTTTGTGTGTCCCGTGGAACTGCATGCTCAAAACTAGCACACATCTCCAGGGATGGAAGGACTGATGAATGAGAAATTAAGTAGTTTTTTTATAATCTGTCATTCTGTAAAGTGGCAAGATTTCACCTGTTTATCATCTTTCTCTTTGCTCTTCTTTCATTTTTTCCCCATGTTTGTGGAAGTTCTCTTCCATTTCCAGTGTGTTGCTTCCTATGCTTGCTGCTGCTTCTTTTCCTTTCTCTTTTTCTTGTTGCCTTGACTTTCCAGAGCTGGCACTGCTACTCTGCCTTCCAGCTTGACTCTCTAAAGGCTGAGGCTACACTTATCTGCACACACAAAATAAATTAATAAATTAATTCAAACAGTCACCCTCTCCCTAGGTTTTTTCCTCCCAAATTTAGTCTGCATTCTTTTTTTTACGTCTGCATATGCTTACATCAAAACTTCTGTCAGCTGCTGACATAACATGTGAAAGGTTCTGCTTGAAGGCAGAACAGCTGCTACTTTGTGAGTGTAGAACACACCAGAAGGGTCAGTATTTCACTCCCTTCTAGCCCATGATCTACCAGACCTATTGATGGATTTCAACTGGTGTATACTGGCCTCCACTTGTACCAGACATTCATTTTTAATGTTTATTGTCCTAATCGGCATGCTGACTGACTGCACTGTGTGTTACTGAGGATGACTCTGACTGATCAGAATACTGCCAACAGAAATGTTACAGAAGCTCAAGAGGAAGACTTAAACTTCAGCATTTGTGTGTCTTTTGTATTTCCAGTCTGCAGATTTACTCACTGAAAAGTTCCTTTTGTCCTTTCAGCAGAGAGAGATGTTCCTTGGATTGGAGGAACACTGTTCCAATACCTGTCAATAATTAGAATAATTGTTGATGAATTAGTTTTTAGCCAAACTAAGGAAGTTTTGAGGGTTACAATCCACTATAAACCCCCATCTATAATTAATGGGTGAATATGATCTGGAATTGGGAACATGAAGCTATCTATGTTCAATAGTGCCAGAAATTTCTGGTACACAGCAATACTGGCTGGTTTGGGGATTTCACTGGTGTAACCCTTGAAGATGTTGAGCTGGCTGGGTCTGATGTTTCAACTAGTCTCTTTTCTACTCTCTAGAACAGTGAAGAGTCACCAATCTCCAGGTTAATGAATAAACCACATTTCAAAGCACTCCAAATTAAACTAAACACTGACATTTTTGAAGGCTAAATCTCTCTATAGCCACACCATGAGAAGAAGGAGGAGGCAACAATTTTCCTTCTGCAGATGGTCACTAGATGAACTAAGAAAATAGGTCAGACTAGAAAAAACTTTTTTTGACAGCTAGAAATGAATTTTCCTTGCTGTTACTGTTAGTGGCCTGCAATTGAACTGCAGGTTCAATTGCAGGACAATACTGTGTGCTCACAACACCTCACCAGGTTGTTGGTTGAGGATCCTTGGAAAATCATACAGGCACAGCTGACAGTGGCATCTCTGCCTCACCTCTGCAGCTCAAACACCTCATCTACTGCCACTTAAATGGAGGCTTTTTGGATTTCTAACTCTCCCCTGCTTGTCTTCAGAGCATTTTGCTTCAAGAAATAGTCCAGTTCCAATGGGTTCATATTTTATATCACATTACCTCAGCCACTAACCTCTCCTAGCCAGTAATTTCACTCAGAAAAAAGTCAGGAATTCAGGCCAGTAGCACTGACATCCCACAGCATAAAATAGTTCATCAAGAGGAGACGACTGTGAGAACGTGGGAGATAGGATGTATTTATTACTTGCTAAAACTGCAGGCATTTAAAAATGAATTTATCATTCATTTTACTTGCATTAAATTTACAGTCCTTGAAAAGTGTCATGGTCATAGAGGTTACAGGTAGGGTTGGCTCCTATGCCTCAGAGGCTCTAGAAACCCATCATCTCTCTCAACAATGTTAGAACAATTTATTCAGCCGTCTACATATTTTTTGGGGAAAAAACCCATCAGGACCCAAAACCAGGAAAAAAAAAAAGTCCTTTTTCTGTGTTAACTGTGGTAATACAAGTCTGACACAGCAGGCTCAGCAGGAACCAGCAACTGAAGGGGCCTGGATCTGACCTAAGCAGAAAACGTAAAGTAACTTTTCAGCTAACGTATGATACAGCTAAAGACTGGAAATAAAGACCATCACTCCAGGCAAAACGTTCACTGTAGAAGTGTAGTAACATTATTATATAAACCAACATTCAGTCTTTTTTTCTCAGTTAATCAGTTACCAGACAATGAAATTGAGTACACAAATAAGTTCTATGGTTATATTAAATTCATTAACAACGTTTAAATTGTCATATATCCAATCTGTAAGTAACTTCTAAGTAAATATTGCTAAATTCATTTTCCCTGATTTGGGAGAAAGTGAGAGAGGAAAGCTCTTCAATTGGTGTTTAATACTTCATGCAGCTCAATGGATATGGGATGGTTTTTAATTATCAGTTCTTCCAGACAAACTGCAGTCATATAAAGGTGTCAGGGAGACAAGAACTGACCCATTTTTCTGGCCACATGTGTGCACCATCTCACACACTCTGAACACCACAACTCTTGCAGCAAGCAAGGTTCTCAAGACATCACAGCACATGCATTATTCTCAAAGTATCACCATTTATACAGTCTAGTTTCACGTAGGAGCACTAGTTCTAGTCATTAAACAACTAGCTTTTAGTATAAAATAATAATTAAAAAGCAAAGAGCATCCCAAAGAGTATTTCCATGAAGGAAATACTGTGAAACAAAAATGGGATTTTTACTACTCTTGTGATTTTTGCCTAGTAGGTAGATCCTACAAGGTAAAACAATACAAAGCATACAGAATTAGCTAAAACTAAACACAAAAAACCAAATAGACAAGCTTCTGTGCTTTTAAGTAATCAAAAAGCAGTTACTGAAAAAAAAGAAAGGACAAAGCTAGAAGTTCAGGTGAGGAAAGGAAGCATAAATAACTCAAACCTTTCTTTACATGCAGCCATTTGCAAACTTTGAAAAGACTAAAGCATGCCAAAAGCAAGGGCTTGTGACTTAAAGGTGCATTTGTTTCATTTTTTTGTTTTATTTTTCTGATGTTTTGTTTTCCCCTGAGTTGCACTGGCTTTCTAATAGGAGGGTTTGATTTGTTTGCTATTAATGCAAGAAATTATATCAATTCAGTTTATGATCAGAGGCCAAAAATACTTTCAGGAACAAGTCAAGCTAGTCTGGCTGCAAAGACAAACCATAAAACAACCCTAAAAATCTTGTTTTACAAGTCCAAAAAGATACATTGTTCTGCAGGTCTGAGGCCAATTGTTTCCAATTACTTTATTTCTAGGATATATGTCTAAAGCTGAGATTCTGAACTTCAAATGAACAGAACTGTCACTGTGTTTCCATTATGCCTTAGCCAAGTGCAGAAAAATAATCCATCGGAGTATTATGTGTAACCAAACTATGTGGCTATGTGGGTTTTTTCATTATTACTTTGTCCCATCCTTCACCATGATTTTTCAAGTCTGCTGATAGCAGAGAGCCAGAAGTGTGCCAAGACCCTGTGTCAACTGTCAGATCTTGCCAGACATCAACGCCATTTCTATTTGGGTGCCAAATTTCCTGAAAGGCATTTAGGACTTAGTAAGAAGAATGTCATTATTGTATAGGAGATGAATGTCTGACATGAGGCAGTTGGTGAGTTTGCTGGAAAGAAGCACTTGGAAAACATGAGGAAAATCAGCATGGGTCAAAAAGGAAGATAGAGGATGAACGTGCTTTTTTTCTCTAGAGTGAACCAGTACAAGTATTTTATGTTACTGTGCCAGAAATGCAGATTTTAGATGAGAGACTGCAGGTCCAGGTTAACACTGGTGCTGAATGAGTCTTCAGAGGAGAAAGGAGAGATGCCAGAGGCTGAGGAAAAGAAAGTAAATAAATGAGGGAAGAAAAGTGGCAGAAGAGATGTCTGTGCTTTGATATGGGTGGCATGAGAAGGAACAGAAGAACTGTTTTCAAAGATGTTCTTATTATTTCATACAGTTTAATGAGGTTTCTATCCCAGGAAAATCAGAAGAGCATGACTCTAGCAAACTCTTGTGCAAGTATGACCAAGTTTAGTACTCATTTCAAAGCCCAGGTAACAGTCACATTCATAACTTAATGATATTATTAAATTATCCCCCTCTTTTCCCTTAGATATACTCTACCTTGCCTATACCAAAGTTAGGTACCAACTCCCACGATGGAATCATCCACTGAAGCAATTCTAAAAGACTATTTTCTGCAGCAACAGGCAGCACTGTAGCACATTATGAACACAAGTGGATGGCAACTGCCTGTGAGAAATAAAAGCTGACTGCAGTACATGCTCAAATGCCTGTGAAAACAGTTTATTCACCAACCCCTCCACTTCCTGCACACTCCACCGCAAGTTTCTCTGCACCTCACGTGTCAAATCCAACCTGGGACCCTCAGGCATGTAGGGAAGTGAGAGAGAGTGATGATTCTCAACAGATTCCTAAAATACCTGTGTAAGGTATCGGCACTATCAAGATATATTAAACTATTTTACAGTATCGGTAATAAATATTCAGTCTTCTCATCAATCTTAGACAGTGTCCAGTGAAACACTTTATGTTGCCAGAGGAAAATTCCTTGGAAAAAAAGGAAGAACATGATTCCCTTCTTCCAGCTCAGTAAGCTGGGTACCCTGAGGGCTGCTGGTCTTAACTGTTTAAGACTCTGTGGCATTAAGTACCTCTGCTTTTTCCTCATCACATGTTATAGACAGGCTTTTGGAGGCTGGTCACTGAACTAATTTTGAAATTAAGGGGGTTTTTGTTTTTTTCATGAAACACTACGTTTTTATGAAAGGCTTTGCCGCAATGATTTTTTCAAAGGCTGTTGAGCTCAAGTTGTCCAAAAGAAAAGAGTGTGGGATGGGAGCTTTAGCTGTAAAAGCTGGTTTGTTTGGGTTTTCATTTTCTTTCCTGAGAGCTACTGCTTGGTGCAGAAGTGGTTCATCAACTGCTGTTAACTTGTTTCCACAGCTGATGTAGACTGCTCCTCTTGCTTCTAGTGAACTAAATTTTATGAGACTAGCTTCTCTTCCTAATTTTTAATGTAAAAAGGCTATTTACATTTCAAAATAGCCCACTGACAACCTCCTAGTAATGTTGTTTACTAATGTCTTAGCAGTTTTTATGATGAATGGGGGTGGGGTTGTTTTGGTTTGTTGTTTGCATGTTTTTATTTAATAGGAACCAGAAAAGGACTGATTTTCAGCAGTGATGACTTTAAACCTGAAGTTTAGTGACCTGAAGTTCATCCTGGACAAAATACTAATACTTGCTTTTCTCAAATTCTTTCAAAATCCAGTGTTAGAATTGTGCATACATAGAGTTGCATTGCTACAAGGTTATCCTGGTCCATTATAGGAGAGAAGCTTCTATCCTAGCCTACAGTTGAGGAAAGGGTCAAGAATGGGCCTAGCTACAGCTCTGCATGGATTGGAAAAGGTTGGAGAAGGACCTGCCTTTCAGAGGACATTGCTGTGAGGAAAATTTGGGAAATTGCTAGTTTGAAGAGCTGGAGGATGGTGAAGACAGAGGAGGCTGCTCTTTACCTGCCATGATGAGAAAGGAAGTATTACAGAATCACAGAATCATTTCAGTTGGAAAAGACCTGAGATTGAGTCAAACCTTTGATTATCTCCACCTTGTAAAGTAAACCATAGCACTAAGTGCCACATCCAGTCATTTCTTGAACACTTCCAGGGATGGTGATGCCACCACTTCCCTGGACAGCCTGTTCCAATGCTTAACAACCCTTGCCACGAAGAAATTCCTCCCAATGTCCAGCCTAAACCTCCCCTGGCACAGCTTGAGGCTGTGTTCTCTTACCTTGTTGCTAGTTGCCTGGGAAAAGACTTTACAGGAGAGTGATTCCTTTTGAGAGTACAGACAGGTCTGCCTCAACTGTCCTGACTCAGCACATTTGGAACAAAACATGACCAAGCGCAGAAAGAGGCATTTGTAATGCTTGCTCCAGATCACAAAATAAACAGAGTGAATGTGCAGCTGGCCTGGTAGCAGCAACAGAGCCTAAGCCTTTGCTCTTCATTTGGCAGGAAGAGCTGCAGTGCCTGCATAGGAATTAAACATTTTCTTTTCACCAGACCTCTTTGCCACATTCAGAAACACCAGTGATACGATACTGCAGCTGATCTGAAAAAATGAACAGAGCTGGTAAAGATTTTACATTAAGAAAACAGCCAGTATGCTCCCAATCCAATACATACTGAGTCTTCTTGGTTTGTATCACCTTGATTATTCCACCTCTAGTAATACAGAAACCGGGATCCTGAGCTGAACAAATTCAAAGAGAAATGTCTTACTCAGGAATAAAAAACTGCAGATTAACCAAGATCACAAGCCAACTTCAAACACATAAAGCAGAATCACCAAATGAAGAACTTAATGTCGGGTTCCTAAGATTTCTACCATGCTGACAGTTTGTGATAAGAAAAGCCACAAATCTTGTTCACAGAAATTCATTATGTAGCATTTTACACAAGAATACAGGATGCTGTTATACAGCTAAGCATCTGGGGTGATTAGCCCAGATTTAAGCAAAAAAATCTCTAGGAAAAGCAGCTATTTACTAGAACAACGACGAGGGTAGAACAAACTACCAGATTTGTGCAATTGAATCAAGCTGAATGTTAGGAAGCATTATTTTACCATATAACAAATCAAAGAGAAATACTTACCTTGATCCTAAGACATGCTAAGTACAAAGCTACTAGTAATTTCCCACAACAAAACCCAGACCAGTATCTTTAGAGAGAGAGAGAGGACTAAAATTACCTGAAACATTCACGAATTTTCACAGTACCAAAGGAAAGGAATGCAGGGAAGCAACCCAGGAGTGTGTCCTGAGAGACATGTGAATACTCAACAAAGTGGCAGTCGAACCCACTTTGCAATGACAGCTGTGGGCAGCAGAGAGACGAGGCCAGGAGAAAGATACAGCCAAACCAAGAGCAGAGTGAAAACGCCAGAGATAAAAATGTGTTTTGTTTTATCCATGCTAATCCATACAAAGCTATCTTCCCACTACCTATAGTCACTTCAATGATCAATCTCAACACACAGTTAAATAATTTCTGCTAAAGCTTCTCCTGACAGTTTTCTTGCATTCAAATACACATGCTCATTCTTCCAACTTTGAAGCATCATCACTACTTGCAGGAAACCTGTTCCTTGCACTAAATAGAACTACTTAGCTGATTTATAGGGCATTTACTGTAAGTGTTTTTGGGCACAAACAAAGCAGTCTTTTTTCTTTTTCCTTTTCTCAGCAAAGAATCAGAACTGTCAGAAGTATCCATTAGCAAAGTGTTTGTCCAAGTATTCTGTCATACTGCTGTTATTACAGGAAAGACAAGAAAAGCCATCTCAGACAAGGACATATGACTTGGCAGACAAGTGAAAAAGAGACATCAGCCTAATATTCCAAGAAGAAACTTAGCTACTGCCAGCAAGCTGACAGCTACAGTTCATGTGCATCTGCTGTTTCCCTG
>VZTT01076594.1:131254-159041 GCA_013400855.1 Buphagus erythrorhynchus | reverse complement strand
CTGACAAGTAGGACAATTGAAAGAAGTGAAGAGCTGAATTTACCACGTTCTGTAAGAGGAGCAAGAACAGAGAAAACAAAGCAACAAAGAACAGTAGGAAACTGCACTTCAATGAGATCTGCACTGAGCAGCTTCCAAGGAAAGCACAGAGTTCTAGGACAGCTACAGTACAATTCCATATTTATGGTTCAGCATTCAAAAGATATCTGAAGTCCTACTCAGGACAACTTTTACTGAAATTAAACTCCAGTGGAAAAAAAAAGGGCTTTTTGTAATACCAGAAAATATTGTACTTGCACTAATGAGTCATCAGCAAAACGTAGAAAGGGGAAAACACCTACCCAGTGTTTCCAAGGTGAGGTACAAGAGGGCACTCTGAGTGTTCTCAGCATATGTTTCGAGCTCCTGGATGTTACGGTATGCCCTGTCATCCAAATTCTTCTCCTGGAATATAAACACAGAGCGTCAGTAGAACACAAACATAACTGCTGGTATGTACAGGCTGATTACTACAGTCATGTCAACCCAATGCACTACCAAAAACAAAAAAAGGACAAAATTGAGAGACAGAGTGAGACAGTATAAACTCAGATAGGATGCAGTCATTAAAGCTTATAGCAAGCCTAACAAGTAACTGCTCAACTGCAGCCAAGTCTGCTCACAGGAGCAAATACAACTTTCTGTAATAATATGAAATCAGAATTCTCCATTTAAAAAGAAACAGCCAAAACAAAACATCACATGGTATTCTTACATTATAGGGTTGCCAATTTTAATATTTAAGTTATATCTGAAGCAGAGAGAAATTTAGATAAATAGGAATGTATTTTTTAAAAACATAAAATGAATGTATGAAATGCACACAAGAGTTAAAAGTCATGTAAAAAAATATATATTCATAGNGAATAAATAAACAGATTTTTTACAGACAACAAACAAAAGAACAATGTCCAAGACAAGGAAATAGTGAAACATCCAAACTAATTCACAGAAGCCCCACCATCCCCACAGTAAACAATTTCTCTCTCAGATCTAATCTAAACCGACCCTTCTCCACCTCAAGGCCATTCCCCCTTGTCCTATCACTACATGCCCTTATCAAAAGTCTCTCTCCAGCTCTTGTAAGCGGCTTCTAGGTGCTGGAAGGTGCTCTAAGGTCTCCCCAGAGCCTTGTCATCTCCAGAATCAACAGCCCAAAATCTCTCAGCCTGTCTTCACAGGAGAGGTGTTCCAGCCCTCTGAACAACTTAGCGGTGCTAATAAAGAATACACCCAAAATAATAAAATACAACCAAAACTATAACATCCTCCAGCATTCCTCCTGTCCTAGGGGCTTCTGTGGCTGAAACATACCACTCTTAAGACTAAAAAAGAGTCATAACATTAAGAAAGTCTGAAGTCTTTTGTAGCAAGTAATTGCTCATCAATTTGCTCAATTTATAGCTTCACGAGACATTACTTTAGCAGCAAAATTAGCTTAGGAGATTCCTGCACTCTGCTTTTCATTCTTGTCCTTGTGTCAGAGTTTGTAGCTACATTACTGTACCAGTGATATTCTTAATCTTGTTTTTTCCCAGGAAAAAAGATGGCTATTTTAAACTTTATGTGATTTGAATGCTCCATTTTACACCACTGCTTAGAAAAAACAGCCATGATAAGGAGTAGCGTGAAAGTGTGGCAGAAGGGTTCAGATAGGTCATTTAATTTTTGAGATTTTATATCCAGGTGAACTCACAAACTACATCAATTTAAGACAAAAATAAACAAAGGATTCCATTAGCCATTTTGGCAAAAAGAAGCATCAAGGAAGAATTTAAAAAAATGTACCAGTATAATTTTTAAAGAGAAATACTGCTGTCTGGAAAATTACATAAGCTTTTGTTTTACACACAAACATATAAAAATAGGGAAAAGAAAACCTAAATACAACTAAAGCCAGAATCAGACTCTGAAAGGTAAATACTTACTCTTTCATCTATGATCTTCATGAACCACATTTTAGTCAAGTTATGCCTCTTGACAGCCTGAAAATTATCAAATAAAACCTCCATGTTAATGTATACAAAGTGATGGTAGTTCTGCATTCTGAAGGCTGAAATACATTTTAGGTATTTAATACAAGAACTGTATTCACTAGGTTAAATCAAAGTGGCATGTCAGTGGAAAATGAGAATCTTCTACAAATACAAAAATTTACAACTGGCATTTACTGCAAGTTGCTGCACACAGAAAATTAAATACCAGACATCAAGCCAGCTAACTAAAAGCAATTCTTTAAAAATGTTTTTGAAATTAATTTATTCTTGGAGTCGTATGTTCCCACTAAATATTTGCAGATAACTGTGTTCACTTTCCAAAAAGAACAGTTTCCTCCAGAGTCCAGCAATAAAAATATTTCCCCTGTAAATTCTCAAGAAAATGTCAGCACAAAATACCAATACATACTGTAAAGACAGAATGCTAACAAAGCAATACAATTAATACTACGGGTTTGTTTAAAAAAAATCTCACAGCATGTCATATTCATGCATTCTTCTTCTGCTTCTTGTCTTATATTTGACTTCCTTCCTGTGCCACTTCATTCTATCAACTTACCTTCAATCCTCTTAATTCCACACTTTGAATTTTTCAGAACACCTGCCAGAAAGGCTACAATCACACATAAAAACATCTATAAACAAAATTTATGGAGCAGATTTCTCACAATTTAGTCCTTATAGTTCACTTTAAACTTCTTCTTTACATCCATCATATTAGTAAATATTTTTCAAGGTTTGACAAGACTAGATCTTGTTGATTCCATAATTCTGCTTGAGATAGTACTTGGTATATGAAAAGACAATTTTTAAGTTATAACTACAAATGTTGGTTTTGAGTCTCACTTTTTCACCTCAAGTATCATTTTGTAAATGAAATCCTTGAAATACTAACAGGTCAAGACTTAAAGGACCAAACTCAACTCTGCTAAATTACCCAATTTGTAAATTACATCCATGTGGAGTTACGTTCATTCAAACACATAGGTCCTCATTTCTCTCAAGTTTGAAAAACTGGCTTCTTCCAGAGAAATGAACAGAGAATTAGGCCTCACTTTTCATACATTCAAAATAGGTAGAAAAGTAAGATCACACATCATACGTTTGCTGTGTAGGTTTATATTAAAGTCACCAAGAGCTGAGCTATTAATAACACTAGAAATACTATTAAAGGCTATTTATCTACTTTACTAGATAAAAATTTGGAACTTAAATGCAAGTATTCTGGGATATACAAAACTTCAGGTACACATTTAAATATCATAAATTAAACTTATTCTAGAAAATCACATTGTCCTCATATAAACTCAACAGCAACAAAGACGTATACATAGAATATGCTGTGCAAAGACACGTTAATTCTATTAACAGCTCTGAGATACTTCTGAGTTTAGGTGTCTTTCCAAATCTTTTTTTCTAAGAATTGCAATGACATTCTTGGACATTTGTGAAGTCATGGGCTTCAAATAGGTCTTGGGGTATTGGCTGAAATATGGAAATAAAATCCCATCTTGACTGCAAAAATCACCAAGTCATATTGAATTGTTAGTTCACTCCTGTGCTCTGCAGTTCTCAGAGCTATCAGAGCTCCTAAAAATACTTTCTGAATTATTTTTCATCATCTTCTTTTGCAAGCAGTTCTGTTTGGATTGTATTATATAGGTCATCCTTTACAGGAATCACACATGAGGTGAAATCTCAACAAAAACCATTCTTCTTCCACTTCAAAACCAATTTTCTGTTTTGTGAGAAAGAAGTACTACTGGCAGTCTTATCTAATGGAGAGGCTTGCAATTGGTATCTCAGAATCTGAATAACTTATATCTGAATACTGTAATGGTTTTGGCTGGGATAAAGTTAATTTTCATCACAGCACTTTTACGGGGCTGTGTTCTGGATTTGTGCTGGAAACAATGTTGTTAGAACAGATGCAGCACAGCACACATAAAACACTGACATTGCTTCCCAAAGGAATATTAAAGCAAATTTTAGGACACAAAAGGTGTATTTTACCTTCCACAATTCTGTAGCAACAGGCTGATGTGGTGGGTTATTGCCATATATGCTCTCCACAGTGTCCCTCCAGAACTGCATCCGCATCAAACCTGTAGTCTTCTGAGTTATGGAGTCTTTAATCTGGAAAGGATACATCTGGAGTGAAATTCAGTGTCTTTAAGACACTTGGTCTATCTATGCTGAAAAGACAGACACAGGACATTGTCAAACTCAGCAGGGAAAGAGCTCAGTTCTGACTTGACATTTATTTCTCATAAAGCTTAGGAACACCACATAGAGTAAATGAGAAATGTTCACCACAACCTGATTTTAAAACCCACAGAGATTAAGTGCTGGACAACCCTCACCATAGCACTCTTCCCTGAAGGAAAAAAAAAGCAGTGGTGACAGCAGCAAGGGAGGGCACACATGGCTGCCAGAAGCACAGCCTACAGAAGCTGGCCAGGGGTTTTGCTTGGTCAGCTCATTTCCTGGATCACTCCTTTCTGGCAAGCACTGCCAACCTTCCTGGTTGCACTGGCAGTTTCTGGCCACCTAGCAAAGGGGAGAGACTGTAGCCACTCCTTTCCCACAACTCTCTATAACAACAAACTTCCCTCCTGCAGCCTTTTCATCATCTTACTTCTGGCAACAAAGATTTGGTCCTGGTAATAACATCCCATTTTTTGGCCGACCTTCTACAGTTAGGATTTAGCTGCACTTTACCCATTAACTGCACGTGAAGTCAGGATTTAGATACAATCATGTAACAGTATCAAGAACCACTGCCTGTTGTAATTCAATTTTAAAATGCATGAAGAAAAAAGCCATAAAAATTATATACATAAACAAAATAATAGAGCAGGCTGGGTACTTTCCATGGGCCATTCAAAACTGGAGGTTTGTACTGCACTATTTATTCATTGCCCTTGACAGTATAAAAGTTAATCTTGGCAAAACACCACCTACTACAGAAAGAGTACTTACAAGTGTAATTTAGAATATCAAAATTGTTATTTTAAATTTCCAGAGTTCACAAATGTATTTTAATACCTGCCTGAGCCAGTTCCACATTGAAGGCTCTCAAGGCAAAAGCAGAGGTTCGAGATTCCGCAGGCAACAGCAGAGAACACAGAAATCCTTCATAGTCACGTTTCCTATAAAAGAATCAAAATGCACATTTGTTACTTACAGCTTTAAGTCAATTGGGTGTGCTAATCCTTAGCACTGAACTCCTGAAAGAGTAGGAGAAAGTTATAGCTCAAAACTCTGCCTTTGCAGAAATAACAGCTTTTAGGCTTGTTTTAAAATAAGACCAAGTCCAAAAGAGAGGGCAGGCTGTCTGAACTCTCGGTACACCTCTGAAATCCACATCTCAAGATACCTGGCTAAAGCCATGAAGCAAGGCTGTGGCAGAACTGCAAAGAGAATCCAGATTGTCCCACTTGCAGATTTCTCTTCCAAACATGAAACCACATTTCTTTACAAGACTATGCTTTGGAGCTTGGCAGAAGAGTGCTTGCTTAACCATTAAGTTTTTGTTTACTGGCAACTATATTCAAAGCATAAAACCTCCGGGAGTTGGCAGTTTTGCTGCAGGTTACTCGTTGCCAACCCGGAGTGATGTGCCTTCGTTTGGCCACGTGGGTGTGCCACGAAATTAAAAACACAGTGCTCAGAATCATAAATTACAAAACCACTCCAGCTAACAAAAACACCTGACCACCTCTGAAAAGCTAAACTGCTTGTTTCGAACAACATTTTTGTGTACTTTCTGATAAGCCTGAAACCTGATTATTCCTTAGAACAAGATGAACTCCCAAGTTTGGCCTGGAGAGTGGAGAAGCAAGTTGTCAAGGAAAACATATACTCATTTTCATTAAGTTTGCTGTTCTTGCATGTACTCATATTTCTTTTGAATACAATCTTAAAATAGAAAGCCAAACTAAACCCAAGGGTTATTAGGGTTGCTACTTTTAGCATCAAAAAAAAAAGGAAGTGAAGTTTAACAGAGAAGCTTAACCCTACAACACACAGCAGCTGAAAACTGGCAAATGCTTAGTTTCCACAACTGTTGTCAAACTCTTTTAGAGCTTGATGCAAATCCAGAAATACCAACCAAAAAAAATACATTTTTGAGTTGTAGTAGGCTTTAAAGGACACCTTCATATTACAGAACAGATCCATTAAATCTTCTACAGTTAAGAAACTTTCTGAAAAGTATTATCAGCTGAAAACCTATTATTTTATTCAAGATTAATTGTAGAAATACCCAGTATTGCTCACCCTAGACAGAGTTGCATGGTTTACAGACACATTTTCCCAGTTCCAGTCTGTCTGTGTTGTTCACACAACACAGAACGACCTCCACTTTTGGAAAGGAAACAAAGAAATATGTTACACAAAGTACACAGCAATACAATACAGAAAATTGTCTTCCCTGTGTAATGGTGCTCACATGGTGGGGTTTTGGTTGGTATTTTTTCAATTATTCCAAACTTAAAAATTCAGTGTAGCAAATCCATTAAGCCTCAGTAAAATAAAATTGGTATTGCTATAAATCACATTCCACCCTAACCCTTTTCATGTATCAGTGTAACGAATGAAGAAAGGAGGGAATGACCTTACGTCAGGTACTGAGTATTTTCATAGTTTTCAAATAAGTGTAAGCTTACATGAGCCCACAGACAGAGGAAAAATTAGTAATGGTCATAACTGGACTTTCCCTATAATGAATTTATAATAAAGCTATCAATCCACAAGCTTGTCTTTGAGAGCAGGCATCATAGACAGTAAGAGACATAAAACATACCCATAAGGGAAATGTATTTTCAATCAAATAACTTGAAGTGAATTTAGTTGTTTAACAGAAAGAAGAAGACACAAGAGAAAGGGCATCTTCCATACTGCAAAAACATTATTAAAGCATAACTCAGTTGTACTTGCTAATGTGTTGGAGACTCAAATTCAGAACTAGGGAGTTGCTGACACTTGCGTAGCCCCAAGTGTTTTACTTCTGTTTGAATAATAATTCCTTCCACTTATTTTTTATAATTATTATTTCCATGCAATATTTGAGCTACTGGGAACAGTAGCTTCAATTAAATGATGCCAAAAGCATAATTACCTTTCATTTTATTATTTTGAATGCTTGAGTATTTTTCTAATTAGTCCTTTTATCATTTAACAAAAATACATATTAAAATAAAGTTTTAATTCAACCATCTCATTGGAACCTAACTATTCTGTTCACAGTTGCCTGTCACCAGAAACATTTCACCTGCAGATGTTAACTTTACCTGTATACTGGATGTACACACAGCCTCTGGTCTCCTGAGTATCAGAGAAACAAATCCTGGGTAGAATAACTAGGAAAAGAAGGCTGTATTCTGAAAATCATGAAAAATGCAATGTGACTGTGCATTCTGGTGCATCTGTACAGGTCAGCTTCTTGGTGCTGCACTAAAGATTTAAGACTGCCCCACTTCTTTCATTTCATTTTCCTACCTCAGACATTACTGCAGACCACACACACCTTTCCACCTTTTACAAGCACCATCTTTTCCATCTCTTACAAGTTTGGAGACAATAATCCTGTTCCTCTCTTTCTATACACACATGGAATGCTTCTCCCAGATTTGTCAATCATCTGGATCAACAAATACTGTTCTATACAAAAGAAATTACCTAGGTCTTTACTAAGAGACTTGTTTAACATCTTACTTTACAAAGAACTGAATTCCTGGGAGCTGCAAAGCAGCCAAGGGGCCCTACACATTGTTTATGGCCCGGAATCCAAGAAGGAAAAGTGGCCTGACCTGGAAATGTCTGACTGTCCTCTGCTTTGGCCCGTTTTTCCAAGGAGCACTCAGGAAGCATGGCTATTTCTCAGTAGCCAAGATCTGAAAACACTCAATGTTTCTAAACATCCACGTCGGTGATCTCGATCTTCAAAACACCGATACAAGGAAACAGAAAGGCTCGATACTTCGGAAGAAATGCAGCCATGAAGGGGCGGAGGAGGGGGGACACTGCCGTGGGAGGCTGCCCAGGAAGGAGGTGGAGTGTCCCTTTCTGGACGCACTCAACACCCATCTGGACACGTCCCTGTGTAACCTGCTCTAGGCGGGGGTTGGACTGGATTATCTCCAAAGGTCCCTTCCAACACAAACTAATCACTGATTCTGTATGCAGACTGAATCATCCACGCGGCCTAAATGCGCCTGGTTTCCATGCTCCCGACGCGGCGTGCTCCCGCCGGCCCACACGGGCTGCTTTCGGGGCCACGAAAGCCCGAGGGCGGTCTGGGCAGTCCCAGCCATCCTTTCCGGGAACTCCTCCGCGTTCCCGTCGGGTGGGAAGCGCTGCCGAGCTTTCCCGGGCCGGACTCGCGGAGCGCGCACCGCCGCGCCTGCAGCCCCCGCGGCGGGCACTCACCGCACCAGCTCGGCGCAATACTGCACCGCTCCTCCGGCCGCCGGGCCGCTCCAGCCCGCCGCCGCCGNGCCGCGCACGGGCCGCCGGCAGGGGGCGCCCGCTGCCGGGACGCTGAGGGGGCGCGCGGCGCTTTGTGCGTGCCAATGGCGGCCGGCGCAGAGCGGGCGGTCCCCGGCCTCCAGCGCCTCCCGAGGCCGAGCCCTCCGCTCCTCCGGCACAGCGGCTGGAAAGCAGCCCAGCGGAAAAGGACCTCGAGGCGCTGTCGGCAGCTGGCTGAACATGAGCCAGCGTGTGTCCAGGTAGCCAAGAAGGCCGGTGGCGTCCTGGCCTGTATCAGCAATAGTGTGGCCAGCAGGACCAGGGCAGTGAGAGTATTCGGCACTGGTGAGGCCACACCTCTAGTGCTGTGTCCAGTTCTGGGCCCCTCACTACAAGAAAGATATTGAGGTGCTGGAGCATGTCCAGAGAAGGACAACAGAGCTGGTGAAAGGTCTGGAGCACAAGTCTGATGAGGAGCAGGTGAGGGAGCTGAAGGTGTTTAGCCTGGAGAAAATGAAGCTCAGTGGGGACCTTAATGCTCTATACAAATGCCTGAGAGGAGGTTGTAGCCAGGTGGGGCTACAGGTAACAAGTGACACAACAAGAGGAAATTAGCATAAGTTATGACAGAGGAGATTTAGGTTGGACATTAGGAAGAATTTCTTCACAGAAAGGGTGATTAGACATTGGAATGGGATGCCCAGAGAAGTGGTGGAGTCACTGTCCATGGAGATATTTAAGGAAAGACTGGACATGGCACTTAGTGCCTTGATCTGATGTGCTTGGTCAGTTTGGGCTCAATGATCTCAGAGGTCTTTTCCAACCTAATTGATTCTGTGATTAAGTTTTTAAACCTGGTGCCCAAAAAGCTCAAGGAAGCTGAATAGTAAAAGCCTCTGCGTTTTGGGCAGTGTGGCATAGGAGTGACTGTGGTACTGGGAAAAGCCTCAGGCTGGTGTACTGTGTGAGGGAGAAAGGCAGAGCAGTTTTGCCCAGGAAGCAAAACTAGCCCCAGGGTTCCATCCTTGGTGAATTGTATTTAAGGTTTGCAGCAGAAGCCCTATTTCCTTTTAGCTGGCAGAGGGGTTCCTCATTTGTACAAGCTGTCTGAACTTTATCTAGAGACAGAATGGCTCTGTTAGACACGTGGTCATGGACAGAACAGCTTCCTCAAAATTTGGCCTATATGAGGATAAGACAGCATATTCATACAAAAATGCCACTATGCTTAAAAGCAGTTTCATCTTAAAACTACACCAGCCCAACCTATTAATAACTAGCCCAACCTAGCTCTTGCGAGAAGAGGCACAACAGCAGTCTGGCTCTTTCTATCCCCAGCTGTGCCATCCTCTTCTTTGGTGCCAACTTTGATCTTCATTTTATAGTACAGGGAGTTAAACCAGCAGAGACCCATCCACTGCTCACTTTTGTTTTTAATGAGTTCCTTTTCTGCCAGTTTGGTGTCTTGAATTAGTTCACTGCATGGACAGCTGAGCAAGAGGCTGTGGGCTGGTGAGAGGTTGGGCTCTCCTGGGTTGTGGGCAGTAATATGTATGTTCATGAGCTTAGCTGCAAAATGAAGCCATGCAGCAAATATGGGAAGAGTTCTGAGTGGGCAGTGATATTCTAGGGACAAGGCATCTACTTGGAAATGAGAGCAAGCCTTTATTTTGTGTTACAGAGACAAGGAGGAGAAGGAGGTAAGAGATCACGCTTAAACATTATTTATTTTATTGATTAGTGGCCCTAGTGGGTTTACTCTGAGCCTTTCTTCTTCCCTTTTTCTCATGTCTAAAGTTCTCTCTGTCTTGAAAGTCTGAACTTTGTTTTAAACTCTTGCTATGCCTTGAGCAGGATTTATTTGTCAGGACACCCAAAGAAGGTCATTTAGCTTTGGGTGGAGGCTGAAACTGCTGTTGTTTAAGTTTTCAGGGAGAACCCCTAGATAAACGAATCCAGCTCTTTCAGCTCTTGCCAATTCCTGGCAGAAGGGTTACATAAACATACTCTAAACCTCAAGGGTATTATAAATAAATCTTATAAAATACTAACTTTTTTTTAGTCTCTGAACAAAAAGGGTGCTAAACTGATTTAAACTCATAGTAAGAAAAGAATAAACTGGTTGGTTGTTTATATAAAATATTAATCCTGACCTTGTTCTCAGTGTAGTGACATTTGTTTCTTATTGTTCTGTACCTTTACTGTTCTTATTGAAGTACTTCTTTTTTCTTTAAATAAATATGCCAAGTGTCATGTGTAATTATTGAAAAGCTTCCTCAAGACCCTATAGATTCTAGAAAGTTAGCTTTTTGTGCCACCAGCTCAGTGAGAGTAATGGCTTAATGTTTTAGCAAGTTTTTAACACTGTATATGAAAATTGAAGCTTTGTAAGAGTCAGCCACAAACTTATTTTTCATTATCTCACTGTGTTAAAAAGCACATTCCATCACCTTTTTCAACATTTCTCTCAAAAGCTGAAAGGTGATCACCTCTCTGATGTGTACTTCTTACTGAGTATTTGTCCCACTGACTCCTCCAACAAAACTGAAATCCTTGGGCAGCAGTGCTAGTGACAGCAATGGCTGGTTTAGGCAGAGATCATTCAGTTATTACTCTAACCTGGCATTTCTGGAAAAAAACCCAAGTTCTGTGTCAAGGAAATACTGATCAGTTTTAGCCCACCCTTGTTATAAGAACATCCAAATATAATTTGTCACCAGAGAAATGAGAAAGAGCCCCTCAGCATCCCATTGGTGAAACAGAGGCTGAAGTTTAGGAAGTCTACATATACTTATGTAGACACAAAAGTCTTCATGCAGAGGAGAACAGAGCAGGGAAGAGAGAGATCTCCCACAGAATATCCAGTCACTGGAAGTTGGGGTGTGAACTGGCATATGGGGGACAGTCACTAGGATCCCTCATCTCCAGCAGCAAGAGCAGAAATATGAACAGGGATCTGACAGGTCTGTTCTCTACACTCACAGAGCTAAGGATATATTCTCCCTCTCTCATTTTCCTTTTCTGAATAATCCTGGATTAATTCCAATATCAGAGTTAAGGAAAAATCCATGTGTACTAACAATAGTGTTTCCTGTTGAGTTCCATGCCACAGTGAACAGGCATATGCAGTTATTTTTACCTGAACTACCAGAAGTATTCAACCAAAAGTCTTTGTTTAAGGAGAACACTAAGAAAATTAGTTTAATTTCAGTCATTGATTCATTCATTTCATTCAGGCAGTCATTTCAGTCCTGGCCAAAGAATAATACATTAATATGTGGGCTAATAAAAACTAGGCCACATTTTTCCCATTTTTCATTGCTTCAAACATCTCAATCTTTAATTATGAAGTAGATGAAAAGCTGTCCCAAAGGACATTGCAGTGAAGGGGTTTCATCTTTGTTTGCTGCTGCATTTTTTATTTTTGGTATGTTTCTCTGTAGATAAATTGCTCGTAAGCCTTTGTTTATTTTTTGTTATTATTGTGCTCTTTCACATCCCAGTTTCAAGCACAAATGAGGTTGTGCAAGGTGGTGTGCTAAAAGCAGTGGGAGACAAAGGTCTCGGTGATTTACAGAGAGTGAGAACCACTGCAAACTTCTTGGCTTTGTGCTGTGGGACTGGGCTGGAGCAACTGTCCTGCAGAGGGGAAGGAAACAGTAATTTTTCCTTATCCACTGGCACCTTTGCCAGCCATGGCCATATGCCACTGCACTCAATAGGAATGGCTGCTCATCTGATATCCCAAGCCTCCTGGGGTTTTACCTGGGATCCAGGTGTACTCCCAAACAGATGGATCTATGGACACGCTTTATGTACACCACCAAGTAAAGGCCAGATATTACTTCTGATTCAGACTGCATGCAGACTTGTGAGTGAAAGTGTCACGCAACTTTTTGATACCTTTTATTAGGTTACTCTCATCTCTTTTCAGACAGCAGATTAAAATAGGACTTCTACAGAGGGTAGTTCAGAATAAGGAATAGCTTCAGCTGATCAACTTAGTCCCTCTCCTTGCTGTGGGTTACTGACTGTTTCTGATCAGAAACCTCTCCACAGCTGTGCCACATTCTTTGAACACACAAACACACAGATGCAGAACTTGGGGCCATGTTTCAAGTGTTTAGTGCATCATAACTGCCCAGCTTCAACTTTGGGATCAAAATAAGACCTTCAGACTTAAGAAGCCTTTGCTATTATTCTAACAAGTTCCTTCAAAAATCCTGCTCTCTTGGGGGACAATGTACTCTCCTCGGAATTTTGTCCCTAGTTTTTCTGCACTCACTGTAAAACTTCCATACTGCCATGAGAAGAGATTACTTACTTGGCCACCCTTGCACAGGAGTGCAAACCCACACAAACACATTTTGGTTCCATGTGGTTGTCTAGTGTGACACAGTTACAAATGCACAGTATCAAATGTGTACACAGTATCAAATGCAAATACAGTGAATATTTGAATGGAATTCACAAAGTGTGTGCTATAAAGATAAAGAAAAGCCAAGTCCTTCTGCTGCTTTGGATGCAAATGTATTTGTAATGAAATCCTGGTTTTGTCTGGTTTTATCCCTTATCTTGCACCTGTTATCATCCTTCTTGTAAAAAGCTTAGGGGTAAGCTTGCCAAATGATACGCCCCATCTGTGCTACCTGGATAAACAGTGTTAGCAAGAAATATGCAAACTGAAAAGCCACAAGTTCTTGACAGACAGGTACCAGCACTTTCTCTCTGCCTAGCAAGGACAGGGTCTTTGTGTTCTTTCAACAAGTTGCCAACCTTTCCTTTGAAATTCGTGTGAAGTTGTTGGGAGGGAGATGAGAAAGAGAGGGAGCTGAGGGTGCGCAAACTTGTTTGGAGCCTGCAGATGAAGTCAACTGCAAATACAACAATGATTTCAGTGGAATTCACCAAGTGAATGTTTCTTCACCAGAACCTAAATTGACCTAAATGGTGTGTCTGCTGTGTTGAAGGTAGGTGTATTTGTTGTGTACACTGCTTTTGTTTACATCTCTTTGCTTGGACCCCTGCAAACCAGACTAGCACCCGGAAGGAGGGAAGGTCAGTAATGAGAAACTGCATCACTAGGACTTGTCCCTGACAAGCCTGGAAAGAAGTGATAGCAGATACAGAATGGTGAGAGAGGCCTTAGGCATTTGGGCAAAGAGGCAACAACAATAGAGAGAACAACTTGTTTCAGAACCTTATGTTCTACTGAGGTCTCCCCACTTCCCTATGTTTTCTTTTTTTAGGAACATACAGGAGGAACCATTATTGAGTAATTAAAGCACGGAGTTGGCAGCTGGGCTTCTGAAGTCCTGTCATTGAGTTCCTGTGGCAACACATGTACTGTCTGCAATGATCACCTCTGAGAGAGGCCTACACTTCATGGTCCTGGACCAGGTCATCTTAACTGACCTGCATCTTCAGTGATCACATCTAGGGGCCTTTTCGGTGCACAAGGCACATCACCACTGCATATTCATGGGGATACAGGGTGGTATGAGAGCTGTCCCCTTTGGGAAAGATCCCCAGGCTTGTGTCCAGTTTTGCTAACTGAGGCAGAAGAGATGAGATAGCAGCACTTGCTGTGGCTGGATACAGACAGCTCCCTCTTCTACTGTTCTTCCTCTGCCTTGTGCTCCCTGTGCAGGCATGCTGGGGCTTGTTACTTTTGTGTCTTAGAATGAGGTAAAGAGGAGAGCTTGGCATCAGGAGTGACCTGCAAGAGAATTTACTTAATGCAATTTCACCAAAAGAAGAGACAGAATTAGGACCCACATTCCTTTGGCTGTTTGTCATATGGGGTCTGTGTCTGCAAGAGCTAGGAAGGATCCCTCACCTAATCTGCCCAAGCCTTATCAGTCAGCAAGGATAATTCATAAACTGGTTACCCTGGTAGAGTCCAAGATGACGGCATGTTTTGGCATTTGGATACATTCCACCAGACACAAGTCAGGAACTGCTGATGTCTTCTGCTGTTTAAAAAACTTGTGGCCTGAGGGGATCCCTTTTTGTTATGGTCAGTTCAGCCTAACCCCTGACCTGTCCAAGAACTTTAACCAGGCTCCAAACTCTTGCAGGGTTGGGTGTGCTGCCAGGCAGCTGGGCAAAACATTACAGGTTTACTGGCAGTGCTACAGCAACCCATGCACCCTTGCTGCCTCCAAGGCCCTTTAACAGCTTGTAAAAGGGCTCAGAAAAAACTTTCTTGCAGAACAGACACTCCTAGGATGTTGCAGACCAGGCAGTGTGCCAGTTGCCAGGCATGAGACAATGCTTTGGGGAGCTCACCTGTAACCCATGATTGGCAGCAACATGTTCAAAACCTGTAGAGCTATAAGGACACAGACAGATTCATTGCATCTTGACTTTTGCTCTCTATGTCCCAGTGGCCGTCTCCTTCCTTGCTCAGGATATGAAACTAACCTCTCCTCCTCTCTCCTTCCTACCTCCCATTCCCTCATGGCAGGTGTCTAGCAGTCCCAGTGAGAAGAGGCTGTAGAGTCAGCTGCTTAGCAGGAAACTGCCCCAAATCCTGCAAGCTTCTTTTTGAAAAAAGTTTCTTTTTGAAACCCATTGTGCAAGGGTGCAGGATTGCCAACCCAACTAAAATACTGTTAAATGATCTGACAATTTTATCCCACGTAGGCCATATAGAATATAATGTAGAGACACCTGCCTAGGCTCCTGAGACTGTGAGTAATTTATTCTATTTGTTTTCATTTTAAAATGGTTGCTAAGGGAATATGAGGTTTCCTGGGATTGGTTCCTGAGGCAAGGGATGCTGATGTGCCAAAGGTCCTATGGCCGCCAGCTTTACTGAGATAATGCCACGTGGAGAAGCAGGATCTTGGATGTCCTAAGTATTTTTTCTGACAAAAACTTGGGCACTTCCAGCTCCTCAGATCAACAACCTGGCCCTGACTGTCCAGTCAAACTGCTTTCTGCCTAGTCTTTATCTCAGGTAACTATGTCCCCTTCTGAAACTTAGCTTAGTTCCTCAAAGGTCACACAGAGTGCTTCCACCCTGTCACATTGTTCTGCTCCATCTCACAGTGGGATCCTACTCTTTCAACCATCCATATGAGCATTCTTACAGATGGTGTTCTTATTCCCCGAAAAGAATCCCTCCCAGCTCTGCTTGGACAAAGTAATTTGTCAGATCCAGGGGCCCTAGGAGAGGGGACACACTTGGGCAGAAGCCAGGAGGATCTTCTGCAGAGGGCTTCAGGGCACAAGCATACATGGGAATTTTGATACTGAAATTTGCAGTGGTAAGTAGAAACAATCACCCTCAAAAGTGTTCCTTATCAGCCAAGCATAATAACTAGCAGAGTACAGCATTTGCTGGAAAGAATGAGATGCCTAGCTACTGCCCTGCTTTTCACTTCCCCACATTTTTCTGGTGACATGGAATCTCAAAGCATTTCTAAAACACCTTTTAGAAATAAACTCTTTTCAAATCTACAAACCCTTCAGTTCTGAGCATTATAAATGGTCATGCTAATTAAATGCAGCTAAAATAGTGAAAAGAGTTGCAGGGCAGACAAGATCAATGACAAAATACCCTGAGAGAGCACAGAAGGGGAAAAAGTACTGTAGAAAGGTGATTTATGGTGATTCTCTTGTTGTTGAAGCAGAACAATTATTGAGAATCTTAAAGAGAAAGGAGCTTTAGGTTGGAAGATTGACGACTGAAAATCATGGGGAAGTAATCCTTTCAGCACCAGCATGGCAAAACTTCAGTTCTGGGAGGCAGGTCAACGTAGGTCAGTGCTGACTCTGGAAATGCTAAGCTGGGGAACCTCTCTGGTTGCTTTTATACACCATGTTACCTCCTCCCCACCCCCTCTTTGACAAAGGGAAGCCCAGTGCATTTTGGTGGTGTCATTTCACATTCAGCTTCACAATCTAATTCCTAACCAAAGGCTGCAGCACTAGGCAGCCTGATGCAAGGGTAAAATAAATTACTCCAACATGGTGATTCATATTTTAGCCTAGAGTTAGGAAGCTCTTAAATGTAGGTAGCATTGGGATTTGGCATCTGTGAGCGTAAGGGGTCCTTTTGTCATCTTTTACCCTATACAAGCCACTATGACCTTTTAACATAAAGACATTTCAAGATCCATCTTATACAAATATGCATTTGTGAGTTACTTTGTTGCCTCCAGTAACTGCGTGAAAAACAAAGTGAGAACAAACTTTTATTCACAGTGACTTTATACTTTCCTACAGAAAGTTGTTCCTGCCCATGTCAGGGGGGGTGGAACTAGATAATATTTAAGGTCCCTTCCAACCCTAGCTGATTTATGATTCTGTGGCTGTATAATCTGAAAACATTGTATGCAAAGATGTTATCTCTGTATTCTACAAAATAAGTAATATTCCAGCCTGACCAGTAAGTCCATTGCAACACAAGATGAGAATCGGAAAAAGTCAGGGTGTTGATTTTTGAAACTTTTAAATTTCTTTTGGATTAATATAATTACATACTTGAACAATTGTACTGTTATGTTTGGACAGTTATTTTATGACCATCACAGGCTGTAATTAGACATAGTTGTCTCACTTTTTAAAGATATAATTTTCTTTGTTTCAGGAGGTTTCAGACAGCAATTATTACAATTGGATGGTATTCCAATAGCCGGTCTCAAGGAAACTTCTAGATGAGTCACATCAGCAAAACATGTCAAGTGTGGTGTTACAATGTCATGTAACAGCAAATCAGTGTCTTTTGCTAATGTTTTAATGACAACCATGTCAAGTAATCCAGGTTTTCACAAAGTGTTTCTTATTCACACATAATGATCTGCATTGCAAAAACACCCTTGGAGGATAAAGCTAATAAAATAAGCAGCTAGTTATTACAAACTTCTTAACTTAATTTTATTGTGTGGAAAATAGCAGTTTTCTTGCATGAGAAAGACTCTGCTGTTACCTGCAAAGTTTCCACATGGCCCTGCAGTTTTCACGTTGCTCCTGTCAAAGGTGCCAATCAGACAGTTGCTGCACTTTCAGTGTTGCCGACCTGTGCACCTCTATGTATTTCACAGGTTGGCTTTATTCAAAAAGTTATGTATATTAGTCATTAATTTGGCACCATTTAGATGTAAAGTATTAATCATTAATCTTATTAACCATTTACATGCTGGGTTTGCATTCTCATTTCCTTTCCTTGATAGCAAAATAGTGTTTGCAAACAAAATGCAAGCTCACTTCTCCCTGTTTCAGAAGTCTCCTGTTCTGCTTCTTTCCCTCAGAGAGTAAAGCAACCTGCCCAGCTCAGAGAGCTACTTCTTCTTGCACTGCACTTGCTCTTCAGAGAGCACTGCTTCTTGCTCACTGTGACTAATACAGTTACACCAGAAGGAGGTTTAAAATAATTTCACTAGCATTTGGAGCATGAGGTTTGTCTTCAGCCAGACCTCAGACTGTGCTTTCCACAGCCTTTGGATCACTGAAATACCCTTATATAAGCCTAACTGGCACAATTAGAAGAATGACTCCTTGCAGATATGTGTTACTGTAGCAACCTAGGAGGAGGGCAGCCAAAGTGCCCTCCATATTTAGCAAAATAATATTAATCATAGTAGATAGATGCACATTATCCTTTTTGTAAGGCACTTGCTCAGGAGGTAAGTGCCTTAACATGTCACAACAAGGATCACTGTAATGGAGTTTAAATAATTTGATGGCAAGGTAAAATTCTCTCAGTAGTAACCAAAATTACATTGAGACAGAAACACAGTCAAATGTTGACCAAATCTTCCAGAATATAGGCATAAGGTTTAGCTGTTCAATGCTTTGATTCTGCTGCTGTAGGAGCACTGGAGGGAAAAAATCACCAAAGGCATCCATGGCGAATGGGAAAAAGAGGCCTGTGCTGCTGAGCTCATCTCAAGTCTTCCTGCTGAAGACCCCAGTAATTCAGTGGGAGCACCTTGGCAGACTTGAAATCCACCTGCCACTCCTTTGTGTGGGAGGGACTTCATGTTGCTGGCAGTGGGTGTGGATATGTATGAAACTGTCAATGGTGCTGGCAGCACAGTGAAACTCTGGCAGATCTCCTGCTTCCCATGTGGAAAGAGTGGGAACAGCTGCTTTGCAGAGTGGATCCAAATAGTTTGTTCCTGACTCTGTCTTGCCTGTCCCAGTAAAACAGCACATCTCATCCAAGCATCGCAGACTCTTTGAAGTGTCAAAGGGACCATGTGAATTAACCAACACTCACGACTTTGGACTTGTTTTCATGAACTCTTTTGATTTGAAGCCAATGATAAGTCTGGTATGATTGTTTGCTCATAGTTATTAATTTAACACGGTTTTAAATTTTGTCTTTATGTCTTTGCACCTTGAACAGTCACACTGTGTTGCTATGGAGTACAAGAAAAACCTGAACTCAGCCCTGACTGGGACTGAATAATGGGATTTCCATTTCTAAGATGAAGAAGCAAGTGACTAGCATGAATAAACAAGCAAGTCTGAAAAAAAACAAACACTCATCTTGCAGATGAACATAGAAAATAGAGATGAAAAGGTATCTCAAGAAGTTATCTATACCATCCCACTCTTTACAGACAGATAAATTTTATCTCTGTCATTACTAAGTTTTCTCTGATCTCTTTTAAAAAGATTTATAATCCCCAGGCAATCTTGCCTAATGCATCACTAGCCTTATTTTTAGAAATTTTTCCTAATGTCTAACCAAAGCCTATTTCTGCTGCAATGGAATGTCTTATTAATCTGCAATATCTTTATTTTTGAAGACTGCTCTCACATTTCTGTTGGGTTTCTCTTCACTAGAGCAAGCACTCCTGTTTGTCCAGTCTTCCCATGTAATTTGTGTTTTCCTAGAGCTCTGATCATACACATTGCTCTCCTCTGTAGCATGATGAATGTTTTTTCTCTCCCAAGCATGGTGGCCCAAGCCAGGCTTGCTGAGTTCCTGCTGATCTTTGCCAATACTAAAGGAAGTAGAAGAATCCCTTCATGTATTTTATTGGCTCTATTTATATTTGTACCCCTCAGTATGTAGTTTGCTTTTTTTGAAAGAGTATGCAACATCCAGAATATTTTTCAGGGCTGCTCCCTACTAATTTGCTCCTCAGTTTGTGTTTTTTGCAATGGATTATTCTTGACCAGACATAAAATATTGGATTTCCTGTTCTTAAATGGCCTCTTATTTTTTCACTAACAATTCATCTATGTAGTTAACTGGTGTGAAATTGGTTAATTGAATGCTAAGCTTATATTTCTTCCATCTTACTTTCAAATTTTTTTTAAACTTTATCATGCTGGCTTATGCCTGGGATCTATAAACCTTCAGCTTTGCTCTAATTATAGTCCCAGAGCCTAGGTACATGATGTTCATGGGCAGCCTGGATGTGGCCCCTCCACTTACACTGTTCCAGGTACGGTGTTATGATTATAGCTGTTTGACCTGTTGCACCATTGGAAGTTCAGCTTGTCCTGATAATAGTGCAGTTATGTTTACTGTCCTTGCAGCTCTGGCTATTACATCTCATTACACCATTTTAATAACTCAAACACTGACATTTGACTGACATTATGTCCAAAATTCAGGCACAGAGAAAAAGGGTTCTTTCAACTTCAGAGTCTTTTATTTTTCTGTTCTCTTGAAACGCCTGTTTTCTCACAATACATTCCATACTCTGTCACATCCAAAAACTCTGGAAGACACTTTAAGGCCCTGCTTCAGCCAGAAATTTTTTCATAAAAAACTATTTCTTATACTTCAGCACTTTCACTGCAGCAGAATGAAAGTTGTATCTTTAAAATACATTGGGTAGCATGCCTTGGAAGCACTGGCACAGGTGAGACAGATGGTTCATAGCACATCAGCTGTTGGGGCTGAGCCCTGGGAAATACCAGGTACTAGGAGGGCATCATTCTCAAGCTGTCACATTCTGTCATATTGTCACTCATGGCCAAGAATGTGCTGTTTTGGTGTATTTGTTTAAGAATTGAAGCATACTAACTTACTTCCTCTATGTTTTGGACCTCACATCTGCTGAATTATCAACTGGAAGAATATGCCAGGAGCAGCTCTACTTCACCTTACCCAAAAACCTTTCCAGCAACTTACAGCCATTTGAGAAGTTCTTAGGCAGCCTAGAGTAAAAAGGGTTAAGTGCAAACCCTTCTCTTGCATCATCCCAGTGGAGTGCCCGGCTGCCTGACCACATCCTAGGTATGAGGAACTCAGGCAGAGTTACGTAGTCTGCCCTAAGCCATGCAACAGGTTAACAACTAAATCTGGAGCTACAGGTCTCTTGCTGTAATGGCTGGACAACATGACCTTGCTAGCAAGTTTTACTAAAACCTTTGCTGTCATCTGGGGAGTTATATTGACATGTAGGGAAGCTAAACCTTTCTGTGAACACTAACTTCTCCAAACTGGAAGGGCATGTGGAAAGGACAATCTGTCTCTTGCCTGAGGGCTCCATTAGCACAAATCTTATAGAGACTGAGACCTCATAAATTCATTATTGTTCAGGACCAATTTGAAATGCTATCTGAAAAAATAGATGTAATACCAGATCCTGAGCTGCAGAGATTCAGTATGCAAGGATGATGCTCGCACCTGGCTCCTGTAAGAAGCTTAACCCCACAGACAAGACCTCCCACACTATTCATTCATTCAGCCACACTCAGCTGGCAGAGAATGCTGATGTTCATGTGTGTGAGCTACATAAACATGCATGCATGCTATAATGCACTGCATAAGTAAATTATGAAATACACAAAGCCACACATATATATTTGTATATATCCCATTTTAAAATGGGGCTGGAACGTGCAAGCTAAGGACACTGAAGTATTGACTGCTTTGTTACAAATGCAGTGCCTGAGACCTGGGTGCAGGAAAGGTCATGTCTTTTTTATCCACCATGATCACCTCAATCTCCATTGCAATAGACATTATTTGTTTTTCTCTCAGAAGTATTTGGCCTTTTTTTTTTAAATCGGGACTGGTCTAAGTTATGGTGAGGAACATAGGCTCAGTATTTGTAAGAAGCATCCATGGCTGAAAGGAATAACAATGCAGAATTATTGTGTGTGGCTTTGTACCCTGAAAAGACTAAGAAATTTTTCGAAATAATGGTAATTTACAATTAGATGGAATCTTACAGTTGAAATCCAAGTACATCTAAACATATGATATGATTCATATTACTTGGTGCGAAATTGATGTTGCTAATTCTTTTGTAACTTGTCACAACAGAACAAAGATAGTGGGCTCTATTTTAGGAAACATATGAATCAGTGGGAGAGCCAAAAGGAAACAAAATGATCACTGGTGAGACTAAAAATGCCTCAGAGATGTGAGCCATGTGTCTGCTGACTCTGAGGTTGTGCAGAAAAAATTCGAGGAAGGGTTTTAAGCATGGCTAGCCACACAAAAAACGTTTTGAGCTGACAATTTAAGGAGGAAGTGATCTTGCACACTGTCCGTCCTTCCTACGTGATTTAAAACAAAGATATGATACAGACAGACAATGCGTATTCTTTCACTGAACGTTATTTGACAATCTTTAAAAGGTAAATCCAGCAGAGGAAAATAAATTATATGATCAAGGCATATAATTTATGCCTAAACAACCTGTATTAACTGATCAAGCAGACTTGCCTATACATTGACTATGGGGTGCTGATCATCCTAACATCACCACTGAAATGAAGAACAAAAAAATGAAGGTTTAATAACCATGGGTAATAACTCATCAACATCTGAAGCATGCAAGAATTTCATAAATGTAACAAATGCATGTTCAATGCCATAGTCAAAATTCACGGGTCATTTCCCCTTTGGATGTTAAGAACGCTTTGCTTGGCTGTGTTAGGTGGGAGGTTTGCTTCTGGAAAGGCTCTCTAATCACATGGCAAAGAAGAGAACAGTAGAAGAGTATTCCTGGCTGTACTCAGAGGTACAATAGGGTCTTTTATTACTGAGTGCTGAAGGAGAGGACAGGTTCAGGCAAGAATAGTGCAAATGCACTGGACTTCTTCTAGTACAAGAGACAAATATGAGAGAGGACAGACAATCCCAATGGAAAATATTTAATGAATGCCTCTGGGCTCAGGAGAAAAATCATTCCCATAATGACAAGAAGAGGCATCTATCTCTGGCTCTCTGCTGGCTGGCACTGCAGTACAGCACTACCTGCTGTGATGCCCAACACACTTCAGCCCAAGATAACAATTCAAATGCTGCCACTGAAGGTGCTCTAGAAAAAAGCAAAATTATTCAGACCACTGAACTCTGTACTGACTTCTGAGAGGATTTTTATTTTGACAAGAAGAAAAGTGCAGCTAAAGCTTACCATTATTTTTTCAATCTGGCTATGATTTATAATGGCTTCCTGCCAATGGCAATTTGAAGGCAGAGTTATACCTGGTTTTGCTCTCAAACAATACAAAAAGCAGGATTTGTGTTTTGACAGTTCTGAAGGAAAATGAGTTTTTTTCTAAAATGCACTCTGCTGAAAAGGGCAACAGATTGGATATTTTAAGATAATAGTTCTTCTGAAAATGGAACTCTTCAACTTTTTCAGTCTGTCTTAAAGGATCAAATCCAGTAATTTCTGCCTCCTTGGATCTTTCTTAGCCAAATCATGAGGGTTCTAGTCATGTCAAAATTGGATTCTTGAATTTGCTGAATTCGTGCTGTAGAAATAGAGTAACAGGTCTCTAACACCTGTTTTGCATAAAAGTCTGGAGAGGCCTGCTCTTACTCAAATTGTAATTTTGCTGTTTGGGAAAATAGCATTAGAAACTTGTGACTTATAGCAGAAACAATCTATCATCTTGAAACCAGTGTGGCAGAAATCTTTGCACTAAATAAAGTCAGGGGAAAAAGAGCAGAAAAGTAAGTGCCTGTTTTAGTTGAGACTGATGTTTAAATCTAGAAGTCCACTTCAAAAATGGGATTGACATTTGTACAAGCACACAAATGTCAGACTGTGCTTTTTTAGGCTTGGATCTGTTTAGACTGTTCATGCTTTAAACAGCAGGTTTGAAGTGTTTGTACCTAAATTTGGACAAAAAAGTTTGGGCTCTTTGGAACAGTAGCTAGTATCTTTTCCATAGGAAAAACAAATAAAAAGCCCAAACCAACACAACAGTATTTCGTTGTGGTTAATCATAAACTTGAGATATTTTTAAAATTAGAAACCCTGGCTATTTCTGCATAATGCAGTAGGACAGACCAGGGTGTATCTGACAGCTGTGATCCTGCAGTATCACACAGAATCTCCTCCCATACAGCACAGGACTTTCTGCCACAGCCAGATGGAAACTGTAGGGCAGAAGGTTTTAGACTTCTTCTTTGCTAGGTTTAAGTTCAGAGCATCGGTTTCTAACTTATCATTAAACTGATACTTCCATTTTGGTAGCTGTGCTAGACTGACCTTAAAACAAAGGCACACATCAGCAAAGGTGACTGGTGTGAAGGTTCCTGTACTGATACATCAGATTCTTTCTGCGTGGGAATGATGTGTGTTTATGCAAATCTTTGTCTGGAGGATACATCTTGTCCAAAGTTTAGAGGAGAATATTTTTTTAGTATGTGCAAGCTTTGTTTGGTGTGGTTCTCCCTCCTGCTACTCAGTATTTCTAATACAGAGACAGATCTGCATTCTCACCTACCCTTGAAACAGGCACGACTGTGAGTAGGGCCTCTCCAAAAGGCACAACACATGGCAGTGCTTTGTTGTAAGCTCAATGCACTCATTGTAACTCGCAGGTCTTGTGGTAGGAAGGTCACTCTCTACTCCATGGCTAGACACATATTGTGCCTGCTCAATACTGCTGTAGTATTTCATCGCAGTGGGAGCCCAGACAATAGGTCATGCCTTGCATTAATGTGTAAGATCTTGAAAAATCAATACAATTCAAATAACAGGGGACTGCTGCCCAGTTGTTTACTATTCCCAGGACACACAGAGCAGCAATGGCTGTGCCATTAAGCTGCCACTGAGCACACAGAAAGTACAATGTGTACAAAGAAAGTGCTCTCTGCTAACTCATACCAATAAATCCGGAATCATGCATGGTCACATGTTATTGGAAATATGAATGGTTCCCTTGCTGCAGAGATCTCTTCAGAATATTTTCTGTAATACAAATATAAACATCAAATTCCTCAAAGGAAGGCCAGTTTCTGAGTCAATTTTTGTGTCCAGCAAGCCCCAGACCTAAGCAACTGTATCTCTTTTGCTGAGGGCCTGCCCTAACAACCATTAGAATCAATAGAAAGGCTAATTGATTTGAAAGGCTTTGGATAAAGCATCCAAGGCCATAACCTGCACTACTGCAATCACCAGAAAATTTATCGTTGACCTCAGTGAGTGCAGGATGAAATACCTGGGCTCTTGCTCAGCAGGTATTTGAGTCCACACACGTAATTTATTTCATTATGAACCATTCACATGCCTAAGTACTTGTCAGATATGGAACAAAAGTGTGATGGTTGCCAGGCTGAGAAAGAGAGTAGCTTTCAGAACTGCCTTTCTCCTGCCAACAGCAATGCTATTTGAGAGAAAGAATAGGCAAGTTCGTTGCTTCCACCATTTTGTTACAATAGAGAATTAAGAAATAAGTAAAACGAAAATGGAAGAATTTGAGAGCAACACTACAGAAAGAGGAGAGCTTCTATTCTTTCTCAGGGGACTTTCAAAAATCTAAACAGTGACTTTTTATCTTCAATAGGAGTCTGTGTCTCAATTACAACCCAAGCTTTCCTAGGGCTTGCCTACACTAGAAAAATACATTATGTTAATTGATTAACATGTAATGCTTAATATAACAGTCAGTATAAACAAAGACTAAGGCTTTGACATTTTTTGTTGTTGTTGACCCAAGGTAACCCAGCTGCCAAACATGACAGTTCTTGTCTACACTAAGTGGTTTGTATCACCTTAATTAACGTGTTCTAACACTATGTAATTTTGCCATACAGATTAGTCCTTTGGGGCATTTATTCTGTACATTTAAATTTCTGTCTCGCCTATCTTGAATTTGCAGATATGCACTGCTTCTTCCCTCCCCCTTCTATCCTGAAGCCACTATCACTGAAAATTGAAGAGACTTTGTAGGCATTCTCATTTCCTGCTTCAGCTTATAAACTGAAAGCTCAATCAAATATACTATTTGTTTATGTCCCTTGATAGTGCTGATATTATAAAAAAAAGGTTGATATTTTAATTCAGGAACTGCTAGTTCCGCATAGAAAATATCATCAAATATTAGCTAATTTAAGCTTTTGCAAAAATATTACAGATTGTACAGTTAGGCAGTCTCTTGGTCAACTCACACAGCCTATTCCCAGCCACAGGAAGGCACTTTGCAGCATTTCTCCAAAATCTACTTTTTCTATTTTGTTTTAAATAGAGAAGCATTCGCCTTACAAGAAAATGAAGGGAAGAAAAAGAAAGAGAAAGCAAAAAAGTAGACAAGAAAGATATCATTAAACATTGAGGTTAAAAGATCAAGTTTATGTGGACTCTAGCAACCGAGACACTCATGCTCCACACATAGTATTTTATTACAAAATACTATTATTTTGTAATAAACCAAGTTCAACAGCACAACTGAAACTATGAAAAATCCTAATTTTATAGGACATTTTGCATGTAAAATGCTATTTGGCTACGTATCACTGATTCATTTCAGTGTCTTCTGAAGGACACAGATCTTTGCCCATCCAGCACTCACTGCAGTCTGAAGTTACTATTAACTTTCTGATATACTCAGTTATATTAAGTGACTGAAGGTGTGCAGCACAGCCACATCAGCTCTCCTTGACTGTAACTTCACTGTCCGGAAATTCCTTTCTGAGAGATGAGCAGCTGAAACAAAAAGTACTGCATTTACATTCATTGCCTCTTCTTTCTTTTTTTTTTTTTTTTTCTCTAAAAAGATGGGGTAAGTGATCTAATGCATGAGTTTTCTAGGGCTTTACATCTATGACATGGTAACTTTACAGCCCAGCTAAGGTGCTTCAAGCATAATAAATGTTGAGAGATGTGATTCTTCTCCTATACTCTTCTCCCATACGGCCCCACTTGGAGTCCTGCATCTAATCCTCAGCACAGGAAGGACATGGACCTCAGTACAGGAGAGTTGTGAAGTTCCTGGAGCAGGTCTAGCAGGCAGCTACAAAGTTGGTCAAGGGACTGGAGCATGTCTCTTATTAAGAAAGACTGAGGGAGCTGGGCCTGTTCAGCCTCAAGAGGAGGCACCTGAGAGGGGACCTCACCAATGTCTGTCAGTCTCTGAAGGGAGGGAGTCAAGACAATGGACCAGGCTCTGCTCAGTGGTGCTGGGCAATAGGACAAGAGGCAATGGGAAGAAAATGATGCACAAGAAATTCCACCTNCTCCCATACGGCCCCACTTGGAGTCCTGCATCTAATCCTCAGCACAGGAAGGACATGGACCTCAGTACAGGAGAGTTGTGAAGTTCCTGGAGCAGGTCTAGCAGGCAGCTACAAAGTTGGTCAAGGGACTGGAGCATGTCTCTTATTAAGAAAGGCTGAGGGAGCTGGGCCTGTTCAGCCTCAAGAGGAGGCACCTGAGAGGGGACCTCACCAATGTCTGTCAGTCTCTGAAGGGAGGGAGTCAAGACAATGGACCAGGCTCTGCTCAGTGGTGCTGGGCAATAGGACAAGAGGCAATGGGAAGAAAATGATGCACAGGAAATTCCACCTGAACATGAGGAAGAACTTCTTTACTCTGTGGGTGACTGAGCAGTGAAACGGGCTGCTCAGAGATGCTATGGAGTCTCCCTCACTGGAGATACTCAAGAACCATCTGGACACAATCCTGTCCATGTGCTCTGGGATGGCCCTGCTTGAGCAGAGAAGTTGGACCAGATGACCCACTGTGGTCCCTTCCAACCTCACCTGTCACCTGATTTTGTGACCTGTTGTAGCAAGTTCAGAGGAGTGAGAGCAAGGTGATTGGAGGGATGGAGCACCTCTCCTGTGAAGAAAGACTGAGAGTTGGGATTGTTTAGCTGTGAGAAGGCTCCAGGGAGACCATACAGTTTTTCACGGTGAGGCTGGTGAGGCACTGGAACAGGTTTCCCAGAGAAGCTGAGGCTGCCCCATCCCTGGAAGTGCTCAAAGCCAGGTTGGTCACAGGAGCAGCCTAGTGTGGGGGAGCTGTCCCGGTCCGTGGCAGAGCTTTGAGTCGCCAGCACGGCCCCGCTCCCTGCCGGCCAAGGCCCCGCCGGGGGGCGGGGCGAGGGGCGGGGCG